>VZTV01081735.1:91858-151197 GCA_013400875.1 Anhinga rufa | reverse complement strand
ATGACAACTCTGAGTTCTGTTTTAAAGCCAATGTCCAAGGTCCATTACCAATGTCTAACATAAAGCACTGAACCGAGTGGCAAGTGCATTCCCACATGTGTGAGGGCTGCCCACCGAAATCCAAAAGGAGACACACGAGAGAAGAGATGTCAAATCTGACACTGCTTCTACAGAAAACATGATTCCTCCCCTAGACAAAGACTCCCTTGGAAGCTGTAGAAAACCCAAACCTTGTTCTTCAATGCATTTCAAGGGCACATCCCTTCATCCCATATTCAAATGCATTCACCTTGTTTAACAGTTTTATGTTATGATAAGAATCTGTGGCAAAGGAAACAACTGGAACATTAGATCACAGTCAGGCTTCTACAGTAGCACAGACTATGAGCTTCTCTTAAAGACCCTTCTCTCAAACCCTGTAATTTTTTGGCCATTTTACACACCCTAAAATGTCCAACCTGATCAGCAGATCAGAAGATAAATTCCAAAGAAGGATTTCTAAACAGTTTACCTACCAATGCAAAGTTATATGTTTGAATGGACCATAACTCTGCCCTGCACTTGGTTTCTCATTTCACCTTTTTCCAGAAGACTGGAAAAGTTTTATTTCCCTTTCTCTGCACACAAAGGTGTTTTCACCACATTCTCAATCACCTTGCGAGATAAACAACTTTCCTGTCTCTTCCCATAAGACATCCAATTCAGTCACAAGAAAGGGCTGTCACCTTTTCTGCTCCACCTCCAATATTCACCATTTCCTTTTAAAGCAAAGGGCATCAGAACAGCCCAAAATATTTGAGAGGCATCACCAACAAGCGCAGAGAGGTAAAAAAAAAAATAAAAAAATCACTTTCTTAACCCGGCTAGTCATCCCCTCTCCTTTACACATCTGAGGTCAAAATCGGTCTCACAGCCCCAGCACTGAGTGGGAGATCACTGCACTACCTTTCTGCTCTCCTTCCCAATTTCTCCAAACTGCACAGGTCCGCCTGACCTCTTCTCTGCTCTCTGGCCAATTTTCAACTCATATGCAGCTCCTAAACTGACTGAATGCAGCTATCTTCCCACCCTGCACCAGACAACCCTCTCACTGGCTGTGGAAGGAAGCAAGCCCAGAGAAGCTGCTTATGCAGACGCTGCCAAATGGCTGTTTCGCTCTGGAGAGGTAGACCTCACTTCCTCTGCTTTACTTCATATTTGGTTAAACACAAAGACCTCTTGTGTGGGCCCTGCACACCAAACGATCCTGGCTGCTCTGTCCAACAGCCTCGGCTTTGTTTACCGCTCTGCCAATATTTGTCCCATGCAGGAGTTTTATCTGCAGCAATTTGATACTTGGTGCCATATCAGATGCAAACACTGAACAACATTTGACCTACAACTGATCTCAGCAGAACAATTCTGGGAAGTCCTCCCTTGATAGCTAGTTTTGTCATCTCCTATTTAGCTACACTATCGTTCATCCCACACATTGCTCATCTGCACTTCATTGGGATATTCCTTTCAACACTATGTGTCATGAAATCAAATGTTTTCTAAAAATCTATTATATCTAGGCAGCTACATTTAATCAACCAAACTTCTAATTACCAAGAATAAAACTGGTTTTACAAGAGCACTGTCAAATAGCATCTTCTACACTCCTATCCTTTAATTATCTACCAAGTGAATCAAGTTCCTATTGTTTCAAACAGGTCTGATGTCAGGCCCACCAGCCCATCATTAGCTTCACCCTCACTTTTCTCTTTTTGAACTACTGGTATGAGCCCACAGATTTGGCATTTCTGACTCATACGCACTTGGTTAACATTTTGAGACTCCTGGGAGCAAGTTAACATTACTTTCATGAGAGGGAAGTCCTACTTCCTGTCCTTCCCATCCAGAAACTTTAGAGAATTCAAGAAGCGTTGCTTCTGGAGAGGTTTGGGGTGAAAGAAATGGAATTGGCACCAGTCTGCAGCACTGCAAACAGAGGCTCATCTCCCTTGCCCTCCTACAAACCACACTTCGCAGACACGTTCTGGCTTAGTTACTCACCAGGTAGGCAGGCAACTCCACTCCTGAGCACTTCTGGGTTCACATCCTTGACGATGGTAGGTGCAGACCGACCACCCCAGGCAGTCCCAGAAGCTGGGGATGTCGGGGGAGTACTAGCTGTTGGGGTTTCCTCCAGGGCACTGACTTTACTCTCTGGTTTCAACACATCTGTGCCAGTTGCTTCCTTTCTCGTCTCTGCCCCTTCCGACACCATCCCTGTAAGACAAGCAGCAGTCAGAAGCTAGAGCAGAGCTCCACCCAAAAGGTCCCAGGTAAGTCCCAGACTGGGAAGGGACATGCCCCCAGCCCCAGCCCCAGCGCTCTGCAGCTCCTCCGGTCCTTGTGCCAGTAGCATGCATGTTCCAGAACTGGTTATAACATTAATACTACTGTAATTCTAAAAAAATAAACCAATTTATTGTGAAGTTTGCAAGTTACATAAACTCAATTCAGATCAGGATTACTGTAGCCAAAGTCATTTTTCAAGGTAACATATCAAACAGTACATGTCTGCTCACAGCCTGAAAGTCTGGGGTGGTGCAAGTCCCTGGCTGAGCTCCAGCAGCTTGAGCATGCTGAAGTGATAAACCAGCTTCTGACAGGGAGAGCTGCTCCATCAGAGCAGAATTACTCCCCCAACACCATTTTCAGATTAGTTCCTGAAAATATGAAGCCAACCCAAGGCTGACAAATCAGCTGGAAATTAGCCAAAGAGACCTTGTTCTGCTCGTCCAGACTTTTTTAATTAACAGTTAATGTGAAAGTCAGAAACCTATTTTAAAACCCCGAAGAACAGGATGATTACACCAATCAGCTCTGTTTGAGAACTGGAGAAAATGCTTCCTTTGCCTGACACCTCAGCTCTAAAGTACGGCTTATCAGAATCAGCGAATTCTAAAATTAAATATCTTAAATAGCTACTACATGGGAAACCAATGCTAGTTTTATGAAGTTTCAATTTTCATGTAAAAGTAGCCAGAGAGAAGAAAAAAGAAATACACCTACTGTGTAAGAAGTATTACTCCCCATTTCCCAACATTATAAGAATTAGAAGCCAACAATACATCTTCAACAATATGCCTTTAGCATCCTAAGTACACAGCGAGGCGATCCCACTTTGGCACAAAGATATATGAAAGACTAGACTTCGCTGCAAATCTTGATACTTCAGTATCTACCAACAAAAAAAAAAAATCAACCTCTCTGTAGGAAAATAAAAGAGTGGAGTATTTATTTGCTTGCTATGAAGTCAGACATTTTAATTGCTATTTAAAATTGACTTCTCCTACCTTCCTGCTGCATCAACAATGCTGACACTTGACTCAGTTTATTTACTAACAGAATCCAATACTTCATTAAAGACCAGGACCGGGAACAAAGCAGTCCTTGAAGTGGCTTTCAATACAAGTTTTAGCAGTGAAGGAGATTTACAGGTTGAGGCTCAGCCCAAACTGCTTTCAAAGTTGCTAAAGTGGGTGAGAGAAGTGCCCTGAGCAGCATGGCTCACTGAGAAAAATTATCCGACAGTGAGGGGAAACTAGGAGGGGCTCCAGAGCTCTGCACCGTCGAGGCCATGATGGAGTAGCTGCTCATTACCTCATTACTCTTTGGTAACACTCCTCTTGAGGGAGCATCCCTGGGACCCAGCTTGCCAGCTGCTGCATTTGACCACGTAAGCTGCTGCGATGGCTTCAGGGCTCCGCACAGTTCTGGGACACAGAGGAGCTCAGTTCCATTCCTAGTACTACCTCATCCTCCACCTTCCAGTGATGCAAGAGGTCATTCACTTTGGACAACACTGCTAGATCTTCCTGAAGCAGCGTTTTAGAGGGGCACTGATCTCCTGTGGAAGTGGTGTCCTGAGGATCAGCACTGCCCCAAAGGTTTCACATTAAGGGCTGATAGACTCTCTAGGAGAAGACAGAATCATAGAATCATCTTCTCAGGGAGCTGTAAGGCCTGGCAACAAGCAGAACCACACAGTTTGTAGTAAAGGAACCTGCATTAAATGAAGCAAGCCTGCAAAGAGGACCAAAAGGTGGCATTTACAATTGACAAGAAAGGGAACACAACTATATCAAAGGCACCAAACCAGGGCAAGCAAAAGACATAATAGATGTCCACGGCAGCCCTGCCTTGCATATCTCTTAGGAATGAGGCAGCAGCTCCCAAAAGCTAGAAGAGAGAAGCGTTTTGCTCAGCCCACCAGACACAGTCCTGGTACCAGAGCTTTTCAGCCCCGGGGAAACCTCACCGGAGTTGTGTAGCCTCCAGACTACGTACATCTTGCCCAAAGAAACCTCTTCCCTAAGCTCCTCGGGCTGAGCTCAGACCTGCAGACCCCACCTCCCTCCGAACAGGCCCAAGCATACTGTTTGTTATTTGCAATAGAGGGTGGAGGCACTTAAAGCGGAAATTGTAGAATGCAGAGGATTACATCAAAAAGCAAATTGAGAACTGGGACATCTGAATTTGCCCAGTTTGCAGGTTCCACCTTTCCCCGAGGTTAAGGAAGTGGTAGAGGAGGATTTGCTTGTGTGCATTTCAAAGAGACATTAGCATTTTTCCTGCAAACTGCCCCGGCACCAGTATCATCACATAGTAACAGGGAGCAGGAACGGAACGCCCTAACAGGTGCTGCTGAATATGCCCGAGTGTGGCTTTTCAGTCCATTTCTTGAATATCAAGATATTTTCCACCCCCAAAATATAGAAATTCTTTCCAGAGCTGCAAAGTTTCAAAATTCACTTTCACTTAGTCATTTAGGGAAAAACAAGTCAGGTTTTCTGTGAATGGAACCAGTGTAAATTTTAAGCCACCAACTCAAAACAGCTCACATTTGACTCAAAATCTTTCTAAGTTAGATCACATTTGTGCAGAAAATAAGCTCAGTTTGTGACTGGGAGAGGGAGGAAGGGGAGAGAGTTAAGGGACAAGGAAAAATCTGCAGGCACAGCAAAGTCAGATGCCACAGTTCTGAATGTGTATTTTGATATAATCTACAATGTCTGCCGTAACAAGAAAGCTCCTCCACCTCACGGACAGCAAATCGTGTGTCTGCCTACTGCTATCGAGGTATGAACTGTAGATCTGAATTGGCCCAGTAAGGCTTAAGCTTTGCTGTTATTTATAGTTTAGGCAAGATACCCACAGTTTCCAATCAGAGTAGCAAAATGACCTCAACAAGAGACAGTTACAGACAATTTAACTTGCCTACAGACTGACTAGCTGCAACATAAAATTCCATTTGTACAACTGAGAGTAGGACATTTGCTTCACTTTGTAATTTTACCTCTGAATTATCGCATTATTATATCTGAGGATTTAATGGGGCTAGATAAGGGGTGGCTTGTTTGGATCTCAAAGCAATCAAATGTAATTGAATGGATTAAGCTTATTACAGTTCCAGCTATAGTGTTTAAAAAATAGTCCTGGCAGTAACAGATATTTGAGCTGTCCTATGCCTTAAAGAATTTAGTTCATCAATTTGGGGGTGGTTCTGGTGATTTAGGTTGTTTCTTTTGCTTTACAGACTCTGAGATAACAGGGTTTTTTTTAACGGCAATGCCAAAGTTTAACATCATCAGAACTGAGCAATGAATATGTCACTTATTTCAGCCAAATCCCCAGAAACAATTAAATTGTCTTTCATTAAAACCAAACTCCGCATGTACCCCAGCGGGGTCTGTCGTTGCTGAAATCTGCAGCAGCAGCCAAGACTTGTCCTGTGGAGCAGCGAGAACATCACACTTGTCTCATACATGAGCTGGACCTGGCTAATTTTAGACAAAAGAGATGGGAATACCAGACAAGCAGCCACTAGAGTCATGAGGAAAGCGTACACTCAACACAGCCTAGGTTTTCAGAGGTACAGTCCTGTGCACACACGAAGTCAAGCCAGGTTGACTTGGTCAGGGAAATGGATACCCACCATGTGGTTATTTACTCGCACACATCCCCCAGGAGCGACAGGCAGGCAGAAGGTGACCTCTTTTTCTGCTCATGGTGGTACTGCTCAGAGAGATGCACACTTCAGAAACAAAATTTTAAGCTTTCCCCTCCATTTCACAGAAGAGAAATGCTTGTCACTCCAAAAGTATCAGAAATGCCTGGCAACCGTGGGCGTGCCTAATTACAGAATTTAAATATTTTGGTGCAGGCGTTAATGAAATTTCATTTTTATCAATGGACACTTTAGCTCCATTAGAAGGTCACATTAAGGCATCAGGTAAAACGTGACTTTTGGACACTTGAGCAAGTAGCTGTGTTTGCAGCCAAGTGGAGTAGTGCTACAGCAGTGATACAGGCTCTTACCCGCACAATTTAGGACTAGCACAAGCATTACCTGGCAGCCCATCCCAGGACAACCAGCTCTTGATCTGTTCCTCCACAGAGTCAGATGTGCTCTAGCAATGTGGGTTTGTACCTCCGACCCTTTCAAGAGTCCTCACTCCAATATTTCCAGCCAGGTAATTTTCCTAGCCAGGGGTCCCAGGGAACGAGAGCTGTTGAACTGGAATGGCATGTTTCACCCACCCCCGCCATACACACACTCGCTTCTCGATGTGATCTGCATATCTAGCTACAGCTTTCCAGACTCAGCAGAGCTAAGCAAAGCCAACATCGTGTCCATGCGGTTACACACTGCCTGCCTACAGTCTGGTGCAAAAGGCAGAGAGACCTGGATTGCCTCTCCAATTCCTTCTGAAGGAGCACAGCTCCAGCACAGGAACCCAGGCATCAAGAAGTCTGGGCAATGCCTGCTTGAACATATTGTTTAAATCGAAGTTAGATGCTTAATTTCTCTGTGCTCTGCCACTCAAGTTAAACAGCTCCTACTTGAAACATAACCAAGCCAAAGAAAGCACGCCGCAGGGGAAGGGAGGGAAGAGGGGGGGAATCCCTCAACTCTGCATTTTGCTTCTTCAATCAGTTACCAGTGCACGCATTTGTTGATTTTCAGGTCATGTTACAGAGCTAGTATTTTACTGTGGCATCCACTGCTGCTTCCTCTTGCCATAACTATCTTCCTAAAGCCAATTTTCAACTACAATAGACTTGTACAGTTAGATATTCTCTTCTCGCACATTCCTATTGCATGCATCCATAATGTGCACATGATGAATGTAACGAGTGGAGGTCACCAGCAATCAGATTAACTGAAATTAAAAGTGTCTTACACTGGAACTTTGTTCCGTACCGATGTAAATTTGCAAAGAACTATTAAACAAAATAGCTAAAATAAACCCACCTGTGAAGAGAAAGCTAATTTCAAGCCACCAAAATTAAAACATAATCACTTTCCTGTAGTTTGTGCCGTTACCCCAAAGCCTCCCAGCAGATGTACTTGTCAGCGGGACTGAAGACTTTGCTTTCAATCCACGTTATCAAACAGATAACCACACAAACATTCAATTGCTGTACCTTTAGGAGATGACGCCCCAGCAGCTGCCTCTGGGTGGGAGTGCAGAGTGCTGGGCTCTGCATGCCCCTCAGCGTGTCCTGAGGACAGTGGTCCGACCTCCAGTTCCTCTTCAATGGATTCCAGTGTTTTTAAGGCTATAGTCTTTGGCTTTTCCCCATAAGAACTTCCCTGGTTCTCCTCCCCTCCCTGCAAGCTCTGTCCTGCAACATACTCTGGATTCAGCACAGAGTTCTCTTCACTTTTACAGCCCTGGTTTACTGCTCGTCTTTGTGGTTCCTCACACCTCCCTCCAGACCTCTGGGGTCTGAACTGACTTGAGCTTTCTGCTTGTGCATCAGGGCCTGTCAAAGAGTCACTGTTATTTAATTGTTCTGCCGTCTGATCATCGTCTGCTGACAGAGCAGTTTGGAGTAGCATGGCTTCTTCAGCTTTCTTATGCTGACATGCAGAGACCTCTTGCTCTTCACCATCTGACAAAAGTCCATCTGTAGGAGCTTTGACAGAACAGTGACTATGACTAGTCTGATTCTCATTTACAGTCAATATTTGTTCAATCTCTTTGACTTCCTCAGGGCTGTCCCTTCTTCCCAGCTCAAATTCATCTACTTCTCCTTGGTTCTGTTCTGGAGTATTTAATGGAGAACTTGCTTCCTGATCACTGCAGCAAGCACCGACTGCTCCTACATCTGCCATGTTCCCTGAAGGAGGAGACCCTTGCTCCACACCTACACCTGAACTCTCAGGCGTGATAAGCAGCGTAGTGGCCTGGGCTTGCGCAACACTTTCACTGACACTCTGGCAAGAAACATCAGAACCTTCCTTCAGCATGCAATGTGGTTCCGAAGTTCCTAGGACAGACACAGAGGGATCCATCTGTGTCACCTCGTTTTGACCCTCAGGGAGTGGTTCTCCATGTCCTCTCAGTGTCACCTCCTCTTTAGTAGGAGCAGCAGCAGCATCTAGAATTGCTTCTGGGCTCTGCTCTGATGTTTCAACACCAGGATTTCCACTAGGACCATCACTTTCTCCTTCCACATTTCCAGGAGCACCAGGCATTTGTGCTTTGCAGTTGACACCATCACCAGCACACAGGTCGCTGTAGCTGCACAGTGCATATCGCCAGTCAATTGAGTGTTCGCTGCGGGTCTCCTGCTCTGCAGATGAATCTTCTGCACCGCAGGCAGGAGACTCAGCCACAGGAAAGCTATTCCCCATGTTTCCAGGATCGCCTGATATCAGCTGACCTTCTGGAGACAGTTCTCCATGTGCCATCATTTTGTCGCTTTCCAACGGAATTACATTTTTGAGAACTTCTGTAGAAGTCGTCCTCAGAGTGTCCATTTGACAGTGCTCTTTCTGCATAAGTGCTGACTGAATTAAGTTCTTGGAGTAGGTACTGTCTTGAATGACAATAAACCTGTGCTTGCCTTTAGACACATTCACTCGTGTTCTGGGCTGAGTTAGATAATTTAAAGCTAACGATTGGGTTAAAGAGCCTGTTTGTGGCCCAAACCTGGGCAGTGAAACTTCTGTCAGTTCAACGTACTCCCCTTCAAGGTCACTTTTCAAGTTCTCTTGAGGCACAGGACTTGTACACACACCATTGACAAGAGCTTCACTCAGCTGTGGAGCTGTGTTGCTAGTGACCAGGTTGGCTTGATTTGGACTTTGTTCATGTAGATACTGAGATCCTAGGTCTGGTGAACTGCACTCAGCATGGTCCATGGGGAGGCACAAAATTGAAGGTTCCTCTGTTATTTCCGGAGAGATGATATTGTTTTCAATTATTTTTGGTTTATTTATAAATTCAGGATTAACCACTTTATCCCAGGGGACACGAAATATTTTATCATCAGTGGTTAGTAAACAATTTTCCAGTGCTATACCCATCCGCTCTCCATTGATAGTACTCAACCATTCCAGAGTAAAAATAGAGGTATAGGAAACTTCTGGAATCACGACCTCTTCTACATTATGCTCGTCTTTTGCCAAACATTTCAGTACAATTCGTGGAGACTTTTTGAGATAGGGGACCACCTGCAGGTAGAAGTCACCAGGCTTCAAGATCCGCCAGTCAATGGAAGCCAGCTGGACTACAATCTTCTCGTGAATACACAGGGGCCAGCCCTCATGGCGAAACAGCAAGCCACAGTACTGAACCTACGGAGAAAAGAGAAAGTGTTTTCAGCATCAGGGACAGATCTCAGCTCAAGCTTTTGGACAGGAGAGATCAATGCTTCTCCTTCACAGCTGTAGCAATAGAACAGTTGAATTTAGGGTCTTTGGTTGTTAGTGTAGGGAAGTTTTCCATACCGAGGTCTTCTCTTTAAAAAGCTGAAACAAGCAAATCTATGAACACAAATCACGACCATCTCCGGATCTGAATCTGAACCAACCAGCTGGCAGACGTGTTAGCCCTGTTTTAAAGCTGGGTCAGCACAGACAGGCAGAGGTCTAAGCCCCAGAACCCCAGGGGAGAGAAATCAGGAGGCCTCACCTCCCAGTGCTCAAGCCAGGAGACCCTGTCTCTGCCTCACTTCTGACTCATTAGGGCCAACTGACCGACTAAGAAAGTGAAAATTCAGACCACACAGCATCCCTAACCAAGTGCCGTTAAAGAAACGCAGGCAGACAGCAATTTGCTTACAATGCACAGGCAAAACCCGCTGTCCTCAACTAAAGACCATCCACAGCCTTAACAGAAAAGGTGGCCAGATACTACACATCATTTCCAGAGCATCCACAGCGAGCTCTAGGTTGTACCAGCTACACTGGACACCACCGTGCCAGAAGGAGGTTGTAAATGCAGAAACCTCCTTGCACAGCATGCCACTAGTCTGCCTGGCTCTGCAAAGTGTCTTTTGACTGGTGAAGCAGTGCTGGGTCTTTAGACTGAGGCCTGCTCAAAGGGAGGTAATGAAGAGCTTTGCTGACGAGGGAAGACAGAATAAAATGCCAAGGTCTGTCTGAGGACTTGTTTTTATTCCCTAATGTCCTCTGCTGGAGTATCCAGCATGTCCCATCTAATTTTGGTTAAGCCAAATTGAAGAGCACGGAGCCAGGTAAAAAACATCACTCATCTGGTGCTCTCCAGAGCCTATACGAGACAGGTGGAGACACATTACATGGGGGGCAGCAGCAAGGGATGGCTGCAACCTATGAGTGAACAGAAAGCGATACTGCTAAGACAAAGTGGGAGAAAGGAGGCAGCAAGTGAGGGAAGTATAGCAGGACCGCAGAGAAAGAAGGCAGCGAGTCCCATCAGCACGCTGTGAGGAACTACACTTAGCATAACAGGGACCTCCTCGTTCCCAAAACGTAGCAGCACTCAGAACAAGTCTCACAGCTTTATCACAACTTCTAAAAAATAAATAACAAGGGCTTTGAGAGGATTCACCTGTATTGGATGCAATACTTAAATTAGAAAGCTGTTATCTGGAAGCCCAAAGACTTCAGTATTGGCAGCATTAGATTCCAGACATTTTATCTTGTTTCTCTTATGTGGTCACACAGAAGTCATGACAGAGAAAGGAATTTATAAAAATGCTGCATTCTGCAGGAAAGACAGATGAAAGAAAATAAAAAGCTTGAATTCAAATATTTTGCCACATAGCAGAGAAACCACAGAGCTGGAAGGAACCTCCTGGACCCTCACACACCTCGAAACAACAGGTAGTGGCATTAAGTAATTTCTTTCCTATGTTCATCAAGCTTTACCTTCAGCCTAACCAGGTTTCTTATCCTCACTGCACCTGATGCAAAGTTGCTCAGAAGCTTGAAAGCCCAAATCATCCTTCAGATTCAATAACTACTCCTCCTCAACCCTGGAGCTTATTCTCTGGATGTGCTCCCATTGCTTAAAATTATTAAGCCATGTCACATCATCTTAACACATGCCCCTTGATCATCTCTTAGGCCTGCCTGAAGTACCTCCTTGGTGATGCCTTTTTCTTTTCCTTTAAAAACAAACAAATGAAAAACCGAAACACACCCAAACACTTTTTCATGGTGCAAAGCATTGCAAAATACTGTGTGTAATGGCACCAACAGTTCCCAACTGTGCTAGAAGCATCTCTTAAAGCTAAGATCACACTTGTCTTCCAGTCATGCCCCCGTGGTAACCCAGTAACCTGCTGGTTTTACTCTCCAAACTGATGAACCCCAGTTCACAACAGAAATTCTGCCTATTACTTTGTGGAGGCACACGCTTGCACTCTGAATCTACTGTTATAAAAACTGAAGTACAAGGTTTTAGAGCTCATCTTGTGTAATACACTTATCGCCCTCCTCCTCCTTTATGTTATTCCTCATGTCTCCCAGACTGGTTTCATCACAAATGTCTGTCACACACATATTCTTACTTACTTTTTATGCCAAGGTCGTGGATGAGAAGTAACGCGTGTCTCATGACTCCTGTCTCCAAGTCAGTTTTCACTGCAGTACAAACACTCCATTTCACCAGTTTGTTACCCATCTTGCAATACTTGCATAAACCTCCATCCCTTTGACACAGTAATTAATTTCCCATATGACTCTGTAATAAATCCTTTATGGAAGAGATCAGAAAAAACTTCTCTAGAGAGAACTGGTTTTTGAAAAAGGCCAGTCCTATGCTACCTGCCAGGGAGCAAATCACATGAATAAATGTTATCCAGTTTTTAATGGGTCAGTTAATTCAGTCCTTGCTCCGTGCATGTTGTTGTATGCTCAGCTCATTCTCTGTATTTTGTTTCTAGCCCTGACTTAACAGATTCAATAAAAATCCCTGTTATCAGACATTGAGCGTTACATGGTAACTTCTTCCATATTCCAGGATGGAGACCAGCCAGTCCCTTTTCTTTGACAGTCGATTCCATACCCACTTCAGTCAGAGCAGCTGTATTTCTGTTCACTCAGTGCAGCCACCTTACTGTTGTATCTACATGCTGTATCACTACTGAACTGAATCTTACTTTAGTTGTCATGTGTTTGATGGATCATACTAATATTACCTTTATATTCTAACCTTGAGCACAGAGCAACTGCCCCCTCGCTTTCTTTAATAATTTAGAATTTTAAAGGCCTAAAATCTAACACACAGTTGGCTGTCCTTCCTTCCGAGGCACAGAGAGCTAAGCTTTTCAGTCTGATATTCTTGTGTTTTCTGATCTCTAAGACACAGATGCCTCTACACCAAGTATTCTTTCTTACACAGCATGGAGGAGTTCAGCAAACCAAGACCACCTCTTATAGCACAGTTTGCAGAAGTTGCTACTGGCTTCGGCAATTCCCAGGCCATACGTACTTCACTGACTTTTCCATCAAGCTCAAGACTCACCCAGCACCTCGGCCAATACAGCTTATATCTCTTACAGTAAGTGCCCAAACCAAATATTTTGTACACAAGGTTTTAAAACAAAGCCAATGTGTTATTGTCCAGAAAAGACTACACAATTGCACCCTACACAGACCACGTCAACCCTTCTTCTGTTGTTAGAATATTCCCTAGGAGGTACTTTAAGGCCATGTGTACCAACGGCCTTTGGCAGGGGAAGAAGAGGCAGAAAAAAAAAAAAAATCAGTTCCCAAACCACTACAAATATTTTATATGACCGAAAAGCAAGAGCCACCATCAGCAGTAACATAAACACAAAGCTCAATTCCATCTGCACCTACCTGACACAGAGTTTCTGTTAAAACCTGCATGCAGAGTTGGGGGCCATTCGTACATCAAGAAATCCAAAACCCAACCTCACCACTTAGATGACCTGTCTGCCTACTGACTGACAAGCAGAAGAAAACTCGGCAATAAAAATCACCAAAACCAAACTGCAGAATGCATTGAAGTTTCTGGACAGCCCTACAAAGCCACAGTCTAAACTGCAGCAAGAGCTAGAGTAACGTCCAAGCATGAACGCAAGTCCTTCAGTAGCCTAAACATTTCAGAGTTTTAGAACGTCAGAAGTGGAGCATCCTCACGCTGCTCCTGCTCCAAAAAGCACTTTCAAAGGGAAGATTACATGAAGAGACTTATTTCAGTTATTCCAACATTTCACTTTGAGGCTCAAGTACTTGCTCTTCTTGCATCCAATCGCTACAGAGCCAAACCAGGCTCACCAGAGCAGTGCCAGGAACAGACTCTACGCCCGGCGGTTACAGCCAGGAATAAAGCTGCCTCTGAGGAAAGAGCCGTGCACCAACGACAAAGATGGAACAACGGTGGTAGTTCCCAGAGCTATGGGGATGGCCAGGCTGGCACAGACCAACAGTCCATTTAGCTCAGGATGTCATCAGAAGGCCAGGGCAAAATCTGTCTTCCGACTCTGTGCTGAGCAGACGCAGACGCCTGGGCACATCCCTCCACGCACCCCTCTCCAGCCCCTAGCAATCACATACAGGCCATTCATTTTAATACGCCAAGCTGAAGCCTGTGACCTTGTCTAATACTTCATGAAGCCACTTACACTCTTGTCACTGCAGAGGCTGGGAAAAAGAATCTAGCTCTCAAGATTTCCTGCAGTAGCCATTTGGACAGGAGCTACTTCTTTTCCCTTTAGTGTGTTTAGGAAAAGCTCACATGGACCAGCTGAACTACAGACTAGGGAGGAAACATTGCTTTTGTTTAGACTCTCTAAAAAGCGGACAAACTTTTAAAGAACAAGTAACAAGAAGTAGTCAGTGAAGACAAAAGAAGGGGCACACAGTGGAGGTTTGGGGAAGAGGAGGAGTCCACAACAAATGAAAGAACTTTCAGCAATAAAAATTCAAACAAGCAGACTTTGAAATGAAATATGGAATAACCTGGGCCCACCTCTAAAGATAGTACAAGGTACCTAGAGCTTCCCTTGATCTCCCTGTATGGCCACTCTGAAAGCACAAAATCATGAGTCAGGGTCACAAGCAAGGAGGAAAGGCTCAAGGCATCCAGCTGTGCTCTTTGAGAGGCCTGCGCCTGCGCTCTGCCTCTCGCTGCCCACTCTCCCAGGCATTTCACACCTCAGCAAGGGCTCCCGCTACCTAACGCCGAGTCCTGCGCAGCCCCTCGCGGGAAGCGGCTGCCCCGCCGCCCCCACCAGCCCTGCACCTGAGGGCTCCCGGGCAGGCCGCGGCGTGCCAGGCGGCCCCGAGCCCTCCCCCACTTCGGGGCCTGTGGCAGGAGGGTGGCTCCAAGCAGGGCTCCTGCCCCACCTCCCCAAGCAGTGCTGCGTGTGTAGGGCAGCCCCATCATGCTGCTTTCCCCCTCCAACGGGGCACCCCCGCCACCACCAGCCCCCTTGCCTCCATGTCCCCCAGCCCCATGCTCCAGGCAGCCCCTGAGGCACCCAAGGCCCCTCGCCCTCACCCCTCCCGCCTCACAGGGACCCCCCCGGGGCCCACCACCCTCACCTCTCCCGCCTCACAGGGACCCCCGCCCTCACCTCTCCCGCCTCACAGGGACCCCCCGCCCTCACCTCTCCCGCCTCAGCACCTCCTGCTCCAACAGCCCCTGGCTCAGCCAAGACCACAGTGCCCATCAAGGGAGTCCCACGCTCCTATTGGCTGCTGCAAGCTCAACTGTCCTCCCATTGGCTGTCGGGCAGCACAAGGCCCACCCTGCCACCACACCCCTGTCCCTCAGGGGCCTCGGCCCCGAGGGCAGCCGGGCCTGTGGCGAGCGTGAGGCCTCGCCCGCCCTGCCCGGCCGCCCGTGGCGCAGGAGCCCCCCTCCTGCCCCGCGGGGCCCCCCCGATGGCGCCCTTCCTGCGGGCCGTCCCGAACGGCTCCCCTGGCAAGCACTCGGCTGGCAAGGCGGGCGGGCGGGCGGCCTTCCCTCCCCTCCACCTCACCTGCCCAGGGCACCGGCCGGGCACTGGCGAGCTGCTCGGATCTCAGGGAGTGGGGAAATTGCTACCTCGCCTCCTTCGGCGGTTTGGGGAAAGCCGTGAAACGTCTTGCGATAATTACCGGTTCGTACAAACTAAAAGCCTTTTGTTTCTTTAAAGGGAAGAACCACGCTATGCACCATCACATTAGAAACTGCAGCTAGATAAACCAATGGAACAATCGCCATTCCAGTGTTCGGGGTGGGAGAGCGCAGCTCCCAAAAGCCCTTGGATCCTCCTCACAAAGACATGGCTGGCACCAAGCTGGAGGCTGGCGACAACGCAGCGGGACAAACACTGCACCAAAGCACTTTCAGGGACACCAGCTCCCAGGGGCTGTTACGTGGATCCATCATATGCGATGGGTGTTTCCCCCCAGCATTTCACCTCCTTGAGACTAACAAGTAACTTTCAGCTTCTATTTAATACTTTTCCTCCTCCCAGAAGTCCCTTGCCCTCCGCCATGAGGAACAAACCCTAGTTTTAGGTTGTTCGGATTGGTTGGGGTTTCCCCCCCCGTTCTTGCAAAACTTTGAGCCAAGTTTATGATGGAGGCATTTGACTCATCATTTCTAACATTTAAGACTCTCAACAGTAAAGCACATTAATCTTGGACTCGTTCTGGCAGCAAATGTAACGTGAGACTCCTCAGGGCTACTGAGCTTTGCGACCGTTCCAGCAACCATCAAAGGGGAGATGGAGTTCTGGGAAAAACACCGACTGGCAGCATTTTGCCCCGCACGTCCTCCTCCCAGCAGCAGGAGCCCGACAGCTTCATCCAAAGGGCCAGGAAACGCCTGGGGTTAGAAGCCATCCGAGTCAGCCATATCCAGCAAATGCTTCGCTAAACCTCTTCCTCTGAATCCCTTGAACCTTCTGTTTGGTGTTCCCAGTTATGGAAGGCAAGGGCACTGCTCCACATCTGATCTCTGCACAGTTAAGCTTCAATAACAATTTCTCAACTGTTTCCTAATTCTTTGCCTGCCCTCCCACCTAGGCTGCTGTACATATGGCACTTTTTGCCAGCCGTTTTACATACGAGAGTAGAAAGAAAGCTCTCCAAGAAAGCCTTTGCAGGCCTTAGGGAGCATGATGTACTCACACAGGCATCCTGCTGAATGCACTGCAGGATGTGCTTGGCTGGAATCAGGAAGTCTATGAGGTAGCGCAGTCCATCCCCACGGTACGTCTTCTCCACCACATCAAAAACTTGGCACAGAACAGTGGCTGCGGTAGCCTCAAACGGAGGGTAGAGTGCTGATAACGTACTCTGAATGCAACCGTCCAGCGACTCCGAGTCCTGCCAAGAGAGAGAGCATTAGCGGTACCACGGCACGATACGCCCCAGTGCCCTGACGAGCCCTACATCCAGGAGCACAGCCGTCTCCGAATGCAGGAGGAGAGACGATCAAAGGAGCAAACCGCTGTCCTTTCTAGTTTCTTTTGGCACCGGTGATTCCAGGTAAACAAAAAAAAACGCTCTCCCAAAACGCGAGTGGAGCGCTCACAGAGCGCTGCGCACAGCGGCAAGGTTTCCCAGCTTTTGCTTACGCAGCAAGTCCTTCTCCTGACTGCGCTGGGTGGGGCTGCTATTAAACCATTACCACAGCACGTGAGTGCGTGCGAGCGAGCGAGAGTATCATGGGGTGGATGGATTGGCAGGCCCTGTGTTTCAGATACCCAGGGCTGGAGATGCCGGCCAGCACGCGTGTACATTGAAGCCCAGCGTTATGCTCCTCAGTGAGCTAAGGGGAGTTGCAGGGGCAACAGTTGGGCTGAAGCTCCTCAGCCTGCTGCACCCTGAAGTCCCTGCAGAGGATAAGCTGCCAGAGCTGTTTGGTACCAGGGAAAGCCGCTCACCAGTGCAATTCCTCATTATTCAGAGCTGTTTGCCTCTCATGAAAGGCTCGCTCCCGGAGCCAGGAATTTTCTGCAGTGAGAGATGCCTCACAACAGGATCGCAGACTGCGTGTGAACAGGGTTGCCTTTGGTGCCTGAGCCTGCGCATCGATACGTAGCGTGCCTGTTTCCTGCCCGGGGATCAGAGACGATGGCTTCCCTACTTCCACCTTCATTCGGGAGAACCTGCCAGCCAGAGCCTGCCCACAGTGTCAGGACCAATTCCAGTGCTACAGGCCAAATTCTGATCTATTGCACGGGTGTAAATCAAGAGAGCTTGCTGAAAAAATAATAATAAAAAATAAATCTGTACCCATCTGGAGAGAGGATCAGGATATCTCCTTTCCTTTCTATTTTAGAGAGGACCTCTCTGGCTAACTTACAGCCAGTGGGAATGAGTTTTGCTACAAAACCAAATGAAAGTTTACTCAGGTGTCTGGCCAGATCCTCATCTGATCTAAATCCACCTCCTTTCACTAGAGACAAGAAAAGCATTTCAGCCGCTGGCCCAGAAGCCCTACAGCCTCCTGCAGAACAGGAACAGCTGCATGGACATGCCTGAAAACATACCTCAGTCCCACAGCAAGATTGGGAGAGAAAGTTAAACAAAGCAGTGCCACAACAGCTTGCGCTGCCACCAAGGAACAGGAGGATGAAGGGATCAGGAAGAAGCAAACCGTGTCGCTGCTTCCACGCCGAGGGAGCACGTGTTCATCACTCCAGATACCTCCACTGGCTTCAGAAAATGCAGCAAGTCTCAGAGGAAGCCTAAATCAATCTGCAGCCAGAGCAGATTATGTTCCTCACAAATATCTGTCCCATCTCTTGCAGCTACCCAGCTCAGCAATCTTTAAATTCCTCCTTTAGAGTGCTGGGTGTTTTAAGCACAATATAAACTCTCTGCTCTGTTGTAAAGCCTTCCTGTAGGACAGCCTGCAGGATCGCACAGGAGAGATGAGGACGCCCAGGCAACGCCTCCACAATCCCTGCCTGCACCAAGCTGGGAGAACGCAGGTGACAGGCAAACCACGCTGCCCGTGGCACGGCACTGCTCCATTACTTTTTCCGCTGTTTCTCCTGATGTCAGCAACAAGCAAGGCTAAATGGGAACAGGCTCCTAAAGTGTTTGCAACTCTTCTGAGAGACCAGCTGCCTCCTGCAATACCCCTCAAGGTCAATGCAACCAGATAAATAGAGGTTAAGGAGTTATTTTTCATATTCTTAACCCAAGGACTCAAAAAGCAGGAGGCGTATGCACATGCTTCCAGATGTTGAATGCAAGGACCAAGCATTTAACCCTAATCCTAAATGGGCCATTTTAAACAAGCTTCTTTCCACCCAGAAAAGAACAATATAAAACCCCAGCTTTTATTCCATTAATTGAAATGGAAAGCCTGGAAGTTCCCAGGAACTTCCTCCACTGCAGCAACAGGTCTTCAGAGAAAAACTTCCAGATTGTGGAGGTCAAGAGAAAACTGCCAAGAGCTGACAGCCTGCAGCTCTCTGCACAAGACCACCCCCATTGCAGGTGCGAGGGGAGGACTCAGCAGAGTTCAGGAAATAAGAAGAGAAAGCAGAAGAGAAGGGAACTGTGGGATGAGTTGTACAGACCCAAAAGGACAGCCTAAATAAGAAGTCTTCTCTTTCTATGGTATCCTGGACCTGCTAAAAGAGGCATGCAGGGGGCTGTCAGGTAGGGATACGGGTACCAAGCCCAAAATGAAGCCTCTCACAATTGGACATTATCAACAATATTGCTAAATATTGATATAACACACTGATCTTCGCACATCATTCCTTTCCTGTGCTCTTGTGAAGTGACAGAGAGGCCAAGCACAGCCAGCTGAAGGCAAGCGCAGCTCCATTAACCTCTGGTGACCCAACCTGTCCCAGCAAGCATCTGTGCCCTTGTCAGATAAAGCCAGCCTTCACACAGGTGCTCTCCCACCCGGCACCAGCTGCCACAGAGCCCAGCCAAGTGCTTGGACACACTATCACAGTAGCATTATTGCTGCTAGCGTTTGACAACAGTTTCCCTCTGACCCTCCACAGGTTCAAAACCTCAGTCAAAAGCAGCTGGTGGGGAGTGCTGTGCTGTCTGCTGCCCCCATGCCTCTTCCCCTGCTTGAGCAAAGTTCTTTCAGATATCAACCTCCCCCTCCCCGCAATGAAATCTGTTACATTTACTATTGCAAATAAAACAAAGAAGTCAAAATATTTGCACATGAGTCAGTGCATCACTCTACGGTTCTCACACCATTCCTGCTGCCTTAGCAAAGCCTTCACAATACAATTATTAACATTGGCACTGAATCAAAAATCCTTTATATGGTTAAAATAAACCAAGTCATATATTATCCTTCCTTTACTAAAATACAGAATAACCATAGCCTGTAGCCATTGCAGAGTTCAGTGCTAACAGTGCACTTCTTAGCAGAGAGGCTGTACCTCTCTCCGGCTAGTCTATACCACAGAGCCATGAGAGCTGTGCAGGCTTTGAAGGGACAGCAAAAAGCTTAACCCTTACCATTTCGTAGAAAGAGGAGATGTTTTCACCAATCTCTGCTAACTCCACATGAAAAGCCCCAAACAGGGGAGCAAATTCCTACATCCCATTGTGCTGCATGGGACTGTAGCACCAGCATTCTCGGGCAGCTACAGAACAAGGATGGATGCAGCCTCCATGTGCCACAGATGAAGATGGAACACTGCTTTTCAGTGCTCCCACCCACCCAGGGCAGTCTCCCAGGGATAGGTCCTGCCCAGGTAGAGGGTGAAGCATGGCAGAGCCTCAGAAGTCACCTTGAAACACAGAGGGTGAAACATAGCAGAGCTTGGAGCCTGCAACAGCAGCAAATTTGCCTCTGGATCACGGACTCATTAAACCAACTCACAATCCTAGGGATGGGGCTGTTTATTTGTACTAATTAACTTCTCAGGTTGCAGAGCAGCCTGAGAAAAGGGCCTCAGCAAGGGCTGCAGAGACCGCACGGTCCTGCTGTTTAACACCAGAGTGCAGATGGCCAGCCTCACACATCTGGCCTGCGGGCAGTGCCTGCTGCCACACACGTGGAGAAGCCATGTTTTGGAGGCACAGGGAACTCGTATGAACCAGCTCGAGACAGCAAGAGAAGGGAATAGCATCCCACACTCCAGAGGCTGATAAACCTGAAGTCTAGAGCCCATGCTACTTACAAACCACATCCCTTATCTCAAGCAGGGCATGCAACCCCCAGCAGGCATGAGGAGAAACCTCTGTGACCCAGGATGAGGGGACAGTGCCCGGAGGGGAGGAGAACAAGCTAAACCAGCAAGGATCCAAGGAGAGGGCACTCCCGCCCCCGCACACTTCCACTTCAGCCAGTCCACAGCAGCCCCTGAGAGCTGGCAGAGCCCAGCACAGGAGTTTCCTGGAGAAAGCAGCCTCCTCCAGGGACTGCAAGCTTCAGGCTTCCCTGCCTCCAACAGTATTGCCACATCCCCCTCATGGGAAAGGTCCTGGACACTTGCTCCTTTTCAGCCACCCAGCACAAAGGCAAACAGGAGTGCTGTCCAACCAAGCCAGAGAGCATCTCCCCAAGCAAGAAGTGTCTTGGGACTCAAATGCTTCTTTGTGAACAGCACGGGAGGATCTACGAACTCCAGCTCACTGCCACCCCTCTGCCACACACTTCACCACACCTCCCAAAAGAGAAACATGCTTTTAAAATAACTCCTCTATAAATCAAGTCGCTAAATAAAGCCCAGGTTAAGGTCATGTCCGGCCATACCGGCTTTCGCCGCTCCTCATCTGAAAGCCGGCTGCCTGCCGGTGCAGGGGCTGGAGCACAGCAAGGGAAGAGGAAAGCAGCACATGGGGCTGGGCTGGGCTCTGTGTGCAGAGCTGTGCGATGGAAACAACTCAGTGTGGTCCCACGTGGGAGGGGAGCAGGGAAAGCCCAGGAGGGCTCCACAGCTGGCAGAGGGCTTGGGTCTGAGCGAGGACAGAAATGAGCAGGGTGCCCCCCCACCCCCAATATAATGGGAGCCACAGATGCTCTGAAACAAACACAGCAATAAAGACTGCTGTGGCAAAGCTCTGCTGATCAGCCCTAAGAGCCCTTCTCCCCATCACAACAAGAACCAGGAGTTGGGGAGAGGTAAGGTTACGAGTGCCTGGGCAGAAGCCCCAGGCCAGGCCTAACAAGCAGGCAGCTTGAGGAAGAGCCCGGGATCAGTTACAACCCCACTCAGGGGACAGGTCTACCTCTCCTGGTGCAAGCGGCCACTGCAGGATGGGAGAGGAGCCTGCCACAAGGCACCTAGAGCAACCAGGACCTTCTTGGGCTTTTCTAGGTGCACTGATTGAATTTTCTGCCTACCTTTGTGGGCACGGAGAGCTACATAGCAGCTCCAGCTACTGGGAACTCCTGCCATGCTACATTTCTTTCTGACTCAGGACTCAACTTCTTCCTCTTTGGAACCTGCTGCTCACCAATTAAGGCTGAACCCTGGAGAGCCTCCTAAGGGTTTGGAGAACAGGATGCCAGCCTGCCCAGGGAGCAGAGAGAAGGTCCCCAGGGTAACACACCTTGTGCAGCATCAAATATCTGCGCTCTCCCAGCAAGTGCCTGGAACAGCAACTCAAGTGGCTCAGAACAACACAAGTTGGTGCAGCAAAGAGCTGCAACACTGCTGGAGCCACCTGGGCCCGCAAAGCCTTGACAGCATTTTCCCTACGACTCACCCAAGCACCTTGCTGAGAAGTCAGTGTCTTGCTCAAATATTTTGTCTACAAGAAGTTGAGTCTTGGTCAAGGAGAACACGAAGAGGAAGCACAGATCTTCCCTGCTGACAGTCCAGATGCTGTCTGAAGACTCCTGAAGACCATCAGCATGGTGAGGCCAGACTAACTGTTTGACTAACCCATGACTTAGGGCAAACAACACTCCTTTCTAGTGGGCTGGCCTGGCCCATGTAACATGCTGAGGATTCATCTTGCAGGAGGAATTTAGCTAAAGGATCTGCAGCTCTGCTTTGAGAAACCTAGACCTCCAAAAGTATGAAACTACATATCCCAACGTGCTCCAGTTAAATCCAGTGCTTTCTGTGGCTTGGCAGAGTGAGGAGCATAGCTGGGCCGTGGAGCAGAGCCCAGAGAGACTGCGAGCGCAGCAAGAGGTGCCCATGGTACGCCCAGCTCTGAGTCACTGAGCGTCTCGGCTCCCACTCAGCAGGGAGGCCTCGCTAGGAGCTCCCGCAACTTTCCCCTCCTTCTGCCAGCCTGGCCATGTCCTACATGCACCCATTTTCCCCTCTCTTGCCCAGGTACCAAGTACCAACAGACAGTGCAAAGGCAGGAAAGAAGACACCAGAGTCTGCAAAGGTGGGGGGGAAGAAATGATCCAACCCTCCTACACCCCAGAACTGGAAATTAAAAACAACAGAGAAACTGGGAAGGGGCAGAGCTCCAAGCATCGCAGCTCAGCGCCTGCCCGTGGCCCACAGCCAGCTTCGGGACTGGGGGAAAAGGAGCACACAGCAGGCGCTGAGCAGGGCCGGGTTAGCCAGTCCCGCCGCCAGCGAAGGCTGCTGTGCTGCGCCGCTTGGCTGGGGCTGCTCAGCCCTCAGCTGACGTGAGAAACCTCATTTCCAGTAAAAACAGACCTCTGGGCTTTCCACGAAGCCTTACCACTTTCTGACACAAAGCTGAAAGCCAGGCCACTTTGCCTTTAAAAACAAGACGTTTCTCCATTGAAAGAGGTCCTTGGCTAAAAACAAGGCTTGTTTTTCTGACAAAATTTGAGATTTCCCACTCCATTTCTGCAGGGAGGAGAACCCTCCCAGCCCCATTTCCTGAGCCACTCTAATCACAGCGGCAATGAGTTCAAGAGAGAAAAATCTTCCCAGAGCAAGTGCCAGCTCCCCCCTCTGCTGCTTGCTCCGAGGCTCGGGGGGAGGCTGGGAGAAGGGCGTCTGCCTTCGGCACCCTGCCTGCCTCTGGATGTTTTCGCTAAAATAATGTACTATTAAGTGGTGCAGCTATAGAGGTAGGTATTCACACTGCTGTAATTACACCACCTTCCTGTGAGATAACCAGGAATGGCTCTACCTGCTCTTTGGGCTATTGTTTCAGGCTTTTCAGGGAGAAAAGCACAGCACCCAGTTCCACTTGGGAGGAAAGCGTTTGCAGTCTCACCCAGGCCAGCTTCACTCATGGGCTGTATCTCCAAAAGCAATCTGCCTTCTACGTGCCACTGTGGGATCCCTTGCATGGGGCTCGGCTGTAGCCCTGCTCGGCTCCCCTGCCACTGGGGCAGGATGGACGGCTCCACAGCCCGTGGATAAACCAGCTCCTACAGCCATGCAGGGAGTGGTGTTCCGCAGATGGAGCTCAGAGAATCATTTCCAGATGCCTCCCTGTGTTACCCCAGCCCTCCTCCGGGTTGACGCGGCTGCGGCAACCAAAGCAGCTCCTACTGGGCAGCGTGCAGGATTATCATTCCAGGCACTGCAGGAAAACAAGCACTTGGAAGCGATTAACTCATGATCTCTCATTTAATTAAACAAAGGGAAAAATTATGTATTTGCTTCTCAGCTCGGAGGTCCCGCTTCTGCGCGTGCTGTAGGTCTGGGCGTGCTCAGCCAGTGAAGGTCAGGCCTAAGAAGCTGGGTGATCCCTCCGCCAGCCCAGGGCTGGTTTGTTTTCACTCAAGGGGGACATCCCAGATTGCTTTGAAAGCAAAGCATGACCTCCTGCGAGCCTCAAGCTTTGGAGCTAGCGCACAGCTGTATCAATGCTGTCCTCATGCCAGGGCTAAATGCAGGCAGTAGCAGAGGGCGGAGGCAACCTGGTACAGGCAGCCACATCTGTGGCTCTGTACCACGCTTCAAGCAGCCAAACGCAGACATTGGCATATGGCAACATGAGCAGCAACAGTCACCTGCGCCTGCTCCCCTGCAGCCCAGCAGGATGTTTACGTGGGTCTGATACAGCAACACAAGAAGCAAACCTGCTCTTAACGTACCCAAACCCCAACATTATTCCTTACCAAAGACATATCCTGGTGCAGTCCTCCATTGCACCTGGAGAAGCAGGGCCTTCCGCAGCCCTTTGCTTACCCGTGGAAGCCAGGCGCATGTAGCGGCTTGCACAGCAAGTTCTGCTCTTCAACCATTACCTGACCAAACACTGCTCCCCAAAGGAAATGGCGTCACGTGCATTCGGACACAGCAGTCCGGCACCCCTTCCCACCACAGCTCTATATTCATGTTACTCCTCTCTACCCTTTCCTTTAGGTTTTCATACTCTGGGTTCTTTGGAGCAGGGCCTGTGGCTTTCTCCTTTGCATGTGCAACACCCAACACATCAGAAAACCTGCTGACAATGACTGAACAGATTAGAGAGGCCAAACTGGGGATGAAACAGTGACCCACAATCCAGGAAAGTCCTCTTACAGCCAGAGAGGAGCAGAACTGGGAAATGGAGATTACCCTTTCCTCGTGGGGCCATGTCCTGATGTAACTGAGCTCTCAATGAACTGAGCAGAAGGTAGGTCTTACCCAGAGCAAGGAATGAGCCCCTGCTCCCAAAGGCCTGTTACTTTCTATTAGCAATTGATCAGGGAGATGATATAGGTGTTTAAAGGGCACGTGAGAGAACAAACCAAAGCCCTGTCCTTAAACAGACATCTTCCAGCTGAAACAAGGGCTTGCAAGTGGATGAGAAAAGCTGTGTATAAAACACCATCCTACAGCTGGAGACCAGCTTATTTTTGTTTAGTTTAATCAAGGGATTAAGTCCTTAATCTGAAATAGCTGTCTAAGCACAGAATTATTTTTTTTTAAATATCATTGGCATAGATCTAACCATGGAGTTAATTAACAAAGCTGTACTCAGTGTGATGCAAAGCTTTGGGTACTTTTTAAAACACCCTTCACAGCAACAGACTCATGCTGGAAGAGTGTAAGCACATGGCGGCTGTGGTTTCATTGCCCAGCATTAGCTGCATATGCCTCCCCACCTCCTTGAGACCCGCCCAGGGCAGAGCTGCCCCCGTCTTCGCTCCCACCACCAGACTGCCCAGGCTGCCATGGCTTGGGCACAGCCTGGCCATGGCACCACATGCCATGGTCCAGCCAAGATGTCCAGGTTCAAAGTGTCACGTTCGTACAACAGGCTCAGACAAGGCTTGCTTAATCCTGTTGGATATCACAGATAGAGCCAAGTATTTCCCAGGCCACTTCTACACAAGAAAAGTCCTGGGATGTTACAGCAGACTCCCTTTCTTTACAGGGCTCTTCTTGCAAATTAACTAAAAAAAAAAAATAATCTCTCTCTTTGCTACCTGAGCTCATTCATCTTATTAGTTACAGTATTTGCTCCACTCTCAACTTCAGGCATTGGCATCCATCTTGCCAACAAACCTGAGCAGTAGCATCTTGTACCCCTTGCCAGTTGTGCCTAACACCTGCCAAACAACAGGGTGCTCTAGGCAGATGAAAGATTTGTTTAGAGCAGCCAGCTATAAAATACCCTGGGTAAGTTCTTAGCCAAAAGAGGTCAGCTCATTTTAACACCTTTTAGTCAGAGGCATTAGGCCATAGCCAACACCTTGTGTTCAGAGACCCATCTGGGGGCATCTTGCAACAGATGGGCAGCCTCCTGTGCTCAAAGAAAAGATGATAATCCTTCAGCAGGACAGCTGACAAGTGCCAGAAATTATCTTCACAGGGTCAGCATTTAGATTATTACTTATGGGCCAGCTTTGCACACGTTCCGAGCTCAAGGCTGTACCTGGACCAGGTTCAGCTCCCACCCCTTCCTCCGCAAGGTGCACGAGCTGCTGGGTGGAGAATCCACCAGTCCCCGTGGGAGTCTG
This sequence comes from Anhinga rufa, assembly GCA_013400875.1. Taxonomy (NCBI): domain Eukaryota; kingdom Metazoa; phylum Chordata; class Aves; order Suliformes; family Anhingidae; genus Anhinga; species Anhinga rufa. The sequence continues at coordinate 125,134 of VZTV01081735.1, read as the reverse complement.
TCTCTTGCAACCTCCGTAGTTGAGCAAGGACGCTGCTAAGAAAAGGACGTATTTCAGTTAAAGGAGAGCTCCCAGACTCAATGTGGGAGCTAGGTAACACTCTGTGGCCCCAGTATCCTGTAACAGATGAGCCATAGTTCCTTCTGGCATTAAACACTCTGTTTTACCATGTGCTCATGAAATACAAGTCCTGCTACATTTGAAATACAAGTCCTGCTACATTAACGGGGAACATAAACTGCTATGAAGCCAAGTGGCAATTCCAGGAGGGGCTGGCCGATTGCATGAGAAAACAGTAAGTGCACAAGGACCCTTCCTTGAAGCAGCACATCCCTGCACACCTTTGATATGAGAAAGCAGCTGGCAGCAGCAATCGGATGCCACCTCTGAGGAAGGATGAGCCAGAAGGACAGAGCAGGCAGCCCAGAGATGGCCATGGCTATGCCAGCTCAGTCCTGGGCCACTGCAAGAAGCATCAGTCTGTGCCCCGCAGGGAGAAGCGCTCCTGGTCAGAGGGACACACATTTGCTCCAAGACTCTCCGAGCTCGCTGGGGAATGGACACACTCTCCCTATATTTAGATAGAGTGCTAAATGCATGCCTCCCGGAAAGCTAAGTAAATCAGTCATAAATTCAGGGCATTGCTTTTACTAAACTCCTGAGTTAGAAAGGAATAAACGCAGGCTTTTAAAGCTACTCCCTTTATAGCTTTTTTTTTTTTCAAACAGAAAACAGTCTCACGTGTCCCATTATTTCCATACATATCAAAGGAGGGTGGAGATTTAACTAGCGATTTCTAAAAGACATCTTTGTGCACAGAAGGGATGTATGCCAAAACGTGGGTGGTTATAAGTCCAAACACAAAGGAGAATACATCCACAGGCATTTTTCCCCCTTGATCCATTAACGGGTCTGCATACCAGCCTCCTGAGCATCTGAGAAGGACCTTGTTCAAAAGGTAAATGTATTCAGAAAGATGACAACAGACAGTAAATAATCCACATCCTTTAACCATGTTGGAGACTCAGCAGCACAATTTTTTTTGTTGGGAGTCACTGAGATTTGACAGGCAGCCCCAGGGAAGGTATCATTCTGAAGGAACCTGCTCAGGAAGCCTCGCAACTCCATCTCCTGCGAACATTGCCACACCTAACACAGGCTGCGAAGCTCAAGGTGGACACCTAGCTCAGAACATCAGAACTCCTGCAGCTTTTCCTGCCTGCACCATGCAAACCACCAGCCAGCCACAGCCTCGCATCCCATTGGGGGCGACTGTAAGGCCCCACAGAGCCTCCCCTCTACCACATCCACCAATGTCCAGGAGGAGCACATGCAAGTCTTTGGCTGGTCCCCACTGATCTTCAGCTGGGCCATTTGTTTCCATTCAAATGAAAGGCTGGTTGCACCAGCTGGAGCAAGGGTTCATCCTGGGCATCCCAGACTGATGGCAGGATGGTAAATTTGAGCAGACAAAGATTTTCAGATTCATTCTGTGCTGCTTTGGTCTTGGAAGTTTCAACTTGGTGTCCAGCAATGCAAAAAAAATGGGATCTGTATGAAACCAGCCAGAAGCACTTACCACAGGAAGGGCTCCTTTTTTTTTTTTTTTTCTTTTTTTTTTTTATGAAAGACTAGGCAAGCCAACAGAGATGAGGCACTCTGTACATCAGAGCAGTATTAGCATGGTCAAACCTTCAGGGTCAAACCTTCAGAGTCAACAAGGGCACATCCGTTCACTTCTCCGAGTTGCAAGCCAGGTATCATGAGTGGCACAGGAAGCACAGCACAGAGCATCCCACCACCAGGAGCAGGCAGCTCACCCTAGCAGGCTATCCTTGCTTCTTACTGCTCTTCAGCAGCACAGCCGGTCCTGGTGCTACTAGTCGTTTTTTCAGACCTTGGCTACACCGAGCTCTGCAGGACAGGAACAGGGGGGTCCTGCATGGGAGAGAGCCAGGAATACAAACAAAAGGTGCTCTGATATTGAGTGCCCACAGGTGGGTTGAGTTTGTAGCTTCTGCAGAGGACACCTTGACTGTCTTAACAGAGGTTTTTCAGCTCTTTGTTACTAAAGGTGCCTGTAGCCCCTGTATCTGTGACTTCCACCCACACTCAGCACCGATGCTCAGTTTTAGACTGCGCTCACAGTCTATAGGATGGTTCGGTTTTGCACAGCTCTGTTGCAGACAGGCTTATGTTTGAGGTGAAGCTAGAAAATTAGGCTCTGGGAGCTGAGAGGCCATGACTCTGTTCTCGTTCTTAGAGGCAGACATGCTGGCTGGCTATCTTTTCTGAAGCAGCAGCCACAAGATGCTCACAAGGCTCTCATGTTGTGATTTCTTCTGCTAACTTCCCACCAAGGAGCAGGGTGCACTGAGCAAGGTGTGCCCTCAGGGCTAAGTGCACATGGGGGTAGATGGCCAGGGGCACGGCCAGAGGTGGTTTTGCTGTGGGATGCAGATTTTCAGAAAATAAGTGCCGACACTCAGCATACAGGGCTCCTTGGAGACCTGCAGCATCTCACCATAAATACTTGCTGTCTGCATTCCCACCTGGTACTAAAACACATTTGGTGAATACTGGGCAGAGGTGCATGGATGCAGCTGACCCGTCACCTGCATTTAGCCATTATTTTCATTGCTACAATGAACAGCATGTTCACCTGCCCAGCATTTTTTGAAAGAAGCTGGGCATTAAGCACAAGTTGTCATCCTTGTTACCCCAGAGAAGATGCTTTCAAACCACTTCCATGTGCTCAGGATTATGTCTCTGGGCTTTGTCTGTGTTCCAACATCTTGCTCATGGCTTTGGCACAGAAAGAAAGAAAGAAAGAAAGAAGATCCCCAATGCTTAAAGCTCTTTGTGATTCCCAGGCTCATTTCCTTCCCACCCCAGGAGAAGACATAACCAGAGGATAAAAGAAAGACTATACTTTCTGCTGAAACCCATCCTCTCTCCTGCCCGCATAGAGGTGCCACCTGAACTTCTCTGCAGGAAGACACCAGAGTTTGCACGCTGTTTGTAATACACACAGCCCCTGCTCTACACATCTACGCGATGACTAGAGAATACCACCATATGAGAAGAGCAGCCCAGGCAAGTCCAAGACGCACAGTTGCAGGAACCTTGCTGAATTCATGTGCTGGGTGCCCACAGTGCCCCAGCTACCCTTGAAGAGCAGCAGCAATCACCCTAGCAAGGGTGAAAAAGCAGCCCTGGGCTCTCTATCCAGCTGCTGCAGCTTGAGCAACTTCCCGGAGAGGCAGCTATCCCTCATAGTCTGGGGATAGAGGCTGGGAACCAGACCCCCCACACAGTGCGGTGGAGGAGCAGGGCTGTTGCTTGCTTTGCCTCCAGCCAACCCACCCAAGAGCATGGGGTTTTGAACCTGCTTGGATGAAAACTGTTCCTCAAGTGGGGTGGACTGTGGTCCAGCTGTACGCCTTGACCACCTCCTGTGCCCCATCCAGCAGCAGGCACCAGGCAAGGTGAAGCCCACTCCTTCTCCCACAGAGGGGAGATCCCTGCCAGGGAAGAAGGGCAGATCCCCAGCCACAAAAGCCCCGATGGGATGAGGAGGGTAGACAGAGCCCAGCCAGGCTCCTGCCTTGCTCACACCATGGGGTTTTCACAGCTGCAAAAGTCAGTTCTAGTGGGCGACTTTGGCCTAAGGTACCTTATACATTTGGTGCTTTAGCCAGCTGCAACAACCCTATGTACCCATACACGTACCACACCATCCATAACACTGAAGCATGACAGATACCCTGTGAAGAGGAATCACCTGCTTCACACAGAACAGGGCAGCCAGCAGTTACACCATGCCAGACTCCCATCAGGAGCCAAGCCTCTGAGAGTCCTGTGGACCGCCAGAGGCCATGGGCAAGTCTCATGCGGGCCAACAGACTGACCCATGTTTACTTAGATCCAAATCTTTTGCCTGCAGGATTTGGATGATTCACCAGGACACCAAAAACTCAAGTCAAACAGAACAGCTTGGAGCTACAACCACAACTCAGCTTCTCACAGATCACACCTCTCAAAATGCACACTGGTTCTACCATGACGTAGAGAACGGACACCTACCATGGACCACAGGAAACTGCATCGTGGACAGTGCCCATGCTGGGCCTGTGGCAGCTTGGCCTCTAGTTCCAGCTCCTTGCAGCTGCCTAGCCTGAACTCAGCACCCGAGAGGCACACAATCCCTCCTCAGCAATGATGCATGGTCCTTGCACACCCCCAACCCAACTGTTGCACCTGGGCTTGCTGTGACACTGCTCTGCGCAGAGATCCCTGCTTCAGACACCTTTTGCATCACACATTAGAACAAGATGAAGGACCCAAACTGGGGATGAAGCACTTGGGAATCAGAAAGTCACCTCCGGCTCGCAAGAGCACAGTAGTAGCAGGCAGTCTCTGCTCTCGAGTCTCCCAGAGCAGAGCTTCACAAGCACTGCTCCAGCCCCCATTGCAAAACGTAGCCCATGGGACTGCAAGGGATGGCACCCACCCTGCACAGCCCCAAATAGCACTCTCCGATTTCAACTTTATACAAGAACCAGCATAGACCAAAAATTGCCAGGAACTCACTAGGCACAGAGTGAGGGAAAGCTCTCCTGATTGGGGTGGGGAAGTAGAAGTGAGATGCCTGCAGGACTGGAGAGGAGAGCACACCACAGCTCTGACACAGGCACGTGAGGGTACAGAGAGCTACAGCGTCTTTAGCAAAGGAGCTGGAAGGTGGCAAAGGGAAGAGACATGGGTCTGTGAGCTTAGCTCAGGCTGCAGAAGCCAAAAGTTGGGCAACTCTTACTTCAATGAAAGCCAAGCCCAGAAGCTGCTTTTAAGAAGGAGCAAGTCACTGCCAGGCACAGCAGCAACGCAAGCTGCTTGTCCCCCTCCCGGACTTTGTTCCCTCTGCTGTGGAGGGGCAGCCCATGACACAGCAGGACACGTCCAGGAGATTTAGGGCTGCTGGGCACACGGATCCCAGCCTGAGCCCAGGAACAAACCATCAGAAGCCAGACTGGTGCTCAGTGGGATCTTGCCACAGGGCTAAGCAATCCCTCTAGCCTCTGCCACCCCAGGGCTGGGCACCTCTGTTTGCAGGGCAGTGCCAGGGGGCTGGGCAGAGGACTGCCCTGTAGCCACTCCCAGGGAGATGGGGTGCTCTTCTGCCCGGCTGGGCTCACCAGTCTCTCCCCTCCCCAGACAAGGATGCCCATTTGCAGAACTTGACACTGAAAGGGAGAGATCCCCACCCAGCTCCGGGGGTTTCCTCTGAACCCCTGGATACGCACCCTGGGCAGGAGGAAAGCAGCCTATGCTCTCCCCTTCCCCAGGCTCTGCAAGGGGGCAGCACCCACAGCCCCAGAGCACAACTGGCAGAGAGCAAGGGCAGGAGGAGAGCCCAGTATCCAGGCAGCCTGAAAGACAGGGCCCTGCCTTACCTGCCCTGTCCCAGCCCCTTGCTCCAGGGCTGTGCCCCCACTAGGGAGCCTGCAGGGGCCAGGGCCAACAGGAGCCCCATGCCCCTGCAGCCACCATCTCGGGCTGGCGCCCCAGGGTGCAGCGTGCCATTGGAGTAACGGGAAATGCCAGAAAAGCAGTTTCCCACTCCCGGCATTAGCGCCATGCACTGGCTCCAGGCAGGCTGCCGCGATAGTGGCTCCATCCCGCGCAGCCCTGCTTGTGCCCAGGGCGGGAGCCCTTCGCAGAGATTTCCTTACCATGGTCCCGGCCTCCTTTATTCCCCCTCACTTCCAAAGGCAGTGTTTTTTCTCTTTTTCCTCCATGTGTGCGACGGGGCGTCTCCTCTCCCGTCCGACAGACGACGTGAACCACCGAAGCACTTTGAGTTCTGGACTGTAATCCAAGCCCTCACCGCCCCCAGCACAGCTCCAACTAATCTAACTCATGACACTACCGGGGCTGAGCAGGGGACCTTGAAGGTTTCTCTGACAGCCAACTCCAGCGCTAGACAGCAGAGGGGCATAGCAAGCGCAGGGTGCTGCGTTCCCCAGCCCTGCAGGGACCTTACGGACACAGGCAGAGCCAACAACACTCGCAGGCTGCTTATTATGGCATCGCTGCTATCTGCGTCCCTCAGAGCGCGCCTGGCCCTTCGCACAGACCTGCTTAATGCAGATGCTCCGTGGCCGGGAGCTGACTTCGCCCGTGAAGATCTGAATAGCTGCTAGAGGAGAACAAGCCCACGGCAGGCATCCCGAGAAGGTCTCCAGCTTCCCAAAGAGGTTTCCAGCAAAATCCTCCCCCTGCCTCCTCTTGGCTTGGCTTTCTCCAAGTCCAGAGAAGTTTCTCCGCTCTGCGAGATCCTGAGGTAGCGCTGCAGGTTAAGCAAAATGCCGAGAAATGCAAAAAGCGTGCTCTGAAATATTGTTTTTCTAACTTCTAGAAGGAAAACAGAGAGGCAGTGACCGCTTCAGGCTACAGCAACAAACTGCATTGGTGTCAGGCAAGAGATGTGGAGACCTCGCCCCCTCCCAGAGGAGGAAGTAATTTAACATGGCAAGTTTCTCCACCCCTACATTAATTGTTTAAGATGGCCAGGGGCCAAAATACTGTCCGAGCAGTGGGAGCAGTGGGGAAGGTCACCAAACAGGCAGGCAGCAGCCTACAGAAGTGACAACGGGAAAGGGCAGAGCCACAGAGGCGGAGAGGGAGGGAAGAGGCAGGTGCCGCAGGGCATCCCAGGATATGCTGACACACAAAGGCTTTGTGTAATGGGAACCGGGGGCAGGAAGCGACACACAGGCAAAGCCCCAGAGCCCTGGACATGAGGTGCAGGGCCTGGCAGAAGGACTTTGGACTGGCAGCTGCCTCCTCAGCCTTGGCTAAGCAGCACGTGGTCTTGGCAGCCTCAGTGGGGACTGACCCTCCATCACGGGGGCCACAGTGCTGGTACCTGGCTGTCCTTGCTTCTGGGAGAGGTCACACAAACCAGCCCATCCCACAACGAAGGGTTACTCAGGCAGGACATGAGGACCTACAGCAGGAGGGAAGATGTCCCCCGCAGGGACAAGCTCAGTAGAGGAGGTACTTGCCTGCTGAAGCTGGAGTGACGGCTACCAAACACCTCTGCTGCCTTGGCTCAAGGGGCAGGCCCCCCCAGCCTTCCCAAGCCCTGCTCCACAGGGCCAGCAGCAGAGCTCATGCAGGCTGGTCTGGCTCAAGAACACCTCCAGATACTCCTCCCCCAGAGGGACTGCCAACAGCTGGCCCTAAAACCCGTTGCCTCTGATGGCCTCATGGCACATTTTCAGACATAACCAGCAAACAAGGTTTCGAGCAGTCCCACAGCCAACCCTTCAATACACCAGATGTTTGATGTGCTGTTGAGTTTCCTATGGGCAGTAAGGACAGATGACAGTCCCTGCAGGGATGCACTTTGCTTTCCTTAAGCGGAAAGAGATGCCTTCTTAAAAGAAGATGCAACACTGACAGTGGACCAGAGCTGAGCAGCTGCCTCGCTGTTCAGTGCTTGTCTTTCAAGCAGTTCTCGCTTGCAGAGGCTTCCCCATGGCCTCTGACAGCTAGTCGCCTTCTCCCTACAGCGGTGGGGCACTGCCTGCAGTGCACCATAGCAATGAGAACCTCCAGCCCATGTCAGCTGAGATCAGCTGATAATCCCAAACTAGGTGAAGGAGAGCATCCCTGCCAACGCAAAGGGTATTAACAACCCAGCACAGGCACTACCTGGTTGTTGTCATCCACAATGACTAAAGGAATTTGTGGTCTTGTCTGTGGATGCAGGAGAGCCTTTCTTTCCCCCCTCATATTCATAGCAGGAGGAACCTGGCATACTTCCCCAGCAGAGCCTCTGACCATAGGTTTCACCATCTGCACAAGGCTACATTTGCAAAGTAGCTTTGCCCTTCATCTGTTCCCCAAACACAACACCCAGCTCACAAATGTGGCTACACCTTTGCAACATCCTCCTGGGGGTGCTGGGAGTCTCCCTATGGACTGCCTCCCCTCTGAGAAAGGGGGCACAGGCAGCAGCGTCCCTCCAGCCCGCGCATGGCACGCAGCTGGCTGTGACAAACCTCACGCTATCAGAGGTACCAAGCTATTTCTGTTGGAGAATCTGTACTCACTGCAGAGTAAAAAGAGATAGAAGAGATCCACCATGCCTCTCATGCCCAGATGTTTTATGGAAATTTCCTTGCCATTTCTTCCACTGCGGCAATTATGCAGGTTTCCTTTCAGGATGCTGCCCAGGGCTAACCCAACCCCTTGCACACCACTGTTTTTATCCAGCAAAGAGGTCTCTGCAATTACCCTAGGGTCTGCAGGGGACAAGCCTCTGAGCAGAGATCGGAAGTCTCCAAGCAGTCTGGCTGCCAGCAGCCTGGGTACCAAGACTGGCCTCTCCAGGGCTACTCCAGCAGCGGGCCAGAGCCCCAACCATTTGTATACAGCCTGCCTGAAAGCCTGCTGCAGGGCTGAAAGCGGTCCTACAGGCTCCTGCAAGAGGGCTACTGCGCAAGCCAGGAGCTACCTCACCTTTTGAAACAGAAACGTGTGCTCCCAGGTATGAAGGGCAATGCAGACCCAGGTGGGGCTGGCACACCCCGAGAGCCCATGGGGATGGAGGGCACAGAGCTGATAACCTGCTCCCATGCTGTTACTGAACTGGTCAGGTCTCCTGCACCCAGACCTCCTGCAGCAGCTCTAGGATGAGAGCAGCTTTTGGCTTTCCTCGCCCCTTCAGGTGCCTTGCACAGACCTGGGAGTACAAGGTTGCCTTCTCTTTTAGTTCTGAGTTAGCAGGTAAGACACTGTCAAGTCACCTAATTCCAGCTCTTTGAGGGCCAGAAAGAGAAAAGCAGCACTTTCAGGGGCTGGTGTAGGACTTTGCAGCATCCCCATAAACAGATGGGGTGGGCACCATGTAAGCACACACAGCCTGTACCTGGTTCCCATTCCACCTCTGTGACCAGGGACAGAGCCAGGTGCTCCCCAGACCATACATCCAACACTCACTATCGAGGTCCTACTCGAACTTTATAACCATTAGCACACGCTTTTTGCAGTGCAGTGGCCAGCTTGGTTGTGGAGATGACAACAGGACACTCTCCACAAGTTCCCAAGCCAACACCACACAGGACGATGCAGGAAAGTTGTCTGCTGTAGGTATACATTTATAGAAGCAGAGGGGGAATGGGTTGTTTAACACAAAAACAGCTTAGAGCCCAACCTCACGCCTCCTCCCTTTTCTACACTGCCCTCAAAGCTCAGGAGCACCTTCCCCCATCAAGGACTTCCAGGCTGAAGAGCCCAAGTTTAGCGCACCCCCATCCCAGTCGGAGGCAGTGACGTGATTTCCTGTGCTGTGGCACTGCACTAAGAGGAACATCAGACTGCTATTTACTCATGGCTGGATATAGCTTTTTTTTTTTTTTTTAAAAATAAATCACAAAGTGGCCTTTCCCTCCTCTCCTGCATTGTAGATCCATTTCCCGCACAAGCACATGGGAGACAGCTGTAGCCAGCACTTCAGTGGGTGTTAAAAAGCCCCTCTTGACTGAGGCTGACAACAATGCTGCGCTTGTTCCCCAACACAGTCTCGCACTGTCTCCTTGCAGGAGCAACTCCTCGCTCTTGTGTAGGGCCTGCACTTTCCTCAGGGTTGGTTTGATTGCTGAAGCCAGTGCAGAAGGCTGCTGTCATCCAGCTCCACTGGCAGAGACCAGGGTGCTCCAGCTTCCCATCCAGCAGACCCTGGTCCTTTGCATGGACCAGTGGGCCATTTTACCCTCAGTGAACTGCTTTGGTACCTGCCTGCAGCAGCAGCCGAGTACTGCTAAGCGCAACCTCTCCCAGAGGTGAAATATGGCAAAAGGCAGCAAGAACTGACATCAGGAAGGATGGGGAGCCAAACTTTGAAGGCTGTGGGGCCTCCCCAGAGTTGAAAGAGGATGGGGTGGGAGAGGGGTCAGTACATCAACTGTTCTGACGCTTCAGAGGTTGTAACTTCAGACCCACATCTCTTTTCCCCCCTTTGCCCCCTTGCTCTTTGGTGGATCTGGTCTCTGGAGCTGCAGTATTTCAAGTGCCTGTCAAAGCAGTATCACAACCTAGAGCTCCATAAGAGCTGGGAGAGAGTTCAGGCAGAGGTAGGAGGCAGGCAAGGGACCACTGCCTTTGAGTCACTGCTACCAGAGTTATTTTCAGTTGCACAAATCAGGGAAAGCTCAATGCTTTTACGAAGAGGACTCAGCTGTGCTGGAAGAAACACATGACAGATGTTTTAGATGCCAGACAAGGACATCTTCTGACCTAGGGGAAGTTGTGCAATATGCATGCTAGCTAGACGATTGCACTACAGTGGCCAACAGCTCTTAGGAAAACATCCCCATGCACTCCACCTTAGCTTAGCATGATCACTGGGGTAGTCCTCAGCAGGGCATAGGGAACTTCCTATGTCCATAGGGGCTTCTGAGGGAAGGGAGAGCCTGGGAGCAGATGTGGCAGAGCAGTACTCTGGGACGTACAGCCCCCGCTAACCCACTCATCAGTGGATGCCTCTGAATCTACTTTCCAGGCACCTCCTCATCACCAGACTGGGGCTTTCCACCAACTCCCGTGTCCACACACGTGGCTATGCAGATGTCCCATGAATTAAGCTGTGCCCTGAAAGTACAGGTTCAAGAAAACTATAATACAATCCCACAAAGCTACCCACTGCGAACCCCATTCCCCTTCCACTTGTCAGCTTATAAAAACATGGGAAGCCACTAAGAAGCAGTGTTAGACCCCACTCAGCACAAGCACGTGCCTTAAGACCAGTGATAGATGTTTGCTTGAAACAGGTTTTGTCAAATAAAAGCAACAAGTGCTGCAGCAGGCAGAGCTGCAAGCAGCCCTTTGTACCAACTATGTTTCAGGAAAGGAACTAGTTCTCTCCCCATTAGGGAAACAAGAGCAGGTTGTATGCAGTTTAATAATATTTAAACCTTTATTTCAGATCACAAGTAAAGCAGGCCTTGGCTTCACAAAAGCACATCTTGGTTTAACTAATTAATTTGATAATCCCCTATTTGCAACCGCCAGGAGACATTCGGCTTCTAAAGCAAGTAATTACCACTAAGTGGCAACCTCTTTGTGAGGCCCAGTCTGATTAGGGAAAAAATTTCTTAAGCCAGAAATATAATCATGGTGTGATTTCCCAGAAGGACTGGGGGAAAAGACTACATAACAGCTGGCCACGCTCACCATTTGAGGGAACAGGAGCAACTCAATTACTAGGTCTCCAGCTACACTTCAAGATGTTGTTCAGTGCCATGTGCAAACCTGGTGTGCAGTTAACCGTCAGGAGGCTTTACAGGAGATGTTTTATAGGTACACAAGTCAGGAATGTCCCACTTGGGGCTCTCAAATACCCCTGCGTGCTAGAGGGTGGGGGGAAATAAAAATAAATTCGCATGTCAGGCCTGCTGCAGCACATATGCAAGCTCATAGTGCGCAGTCCCACAGGGAAGCAATCCAAGCAGGGGAATGCCAGCCTTAAAGCCTCTCCGCACAGATAGGAAGGCACACCTTGATGACACACAGTGTCTCCCCAGACAAGCCAGTTGGACTCAATACATGCAGAGCACTTGCTAGTCTAATGCCTGCTCCAGGCATCCCCAAGTGCCCAGGGTATTAGCTCAGCAACAGCCCAGCGCTAGCATTGATGATTGCCAGAGCCCACAGAACAAAGTCCTGCTTCTGCATGCTCCCAAGAGACCTGTCTCAAGCTGAGCACTTTTGGGCTCCTTTAACTTTGAGCTGTTCTCATGGGGGGGATGCAGGTGTCCCCCAGGCCTTGTGAAGTGGCCATGCTGCACGCCGCTCTTGGGTTAATTCCTCTACAACAGCATCCTCCAGAGACTTCTCCTTACGCGAAAGTCATGAACGCACCCAATGTGGGTAAGAGCAAGGCTTGGATGGAAACCAGGCCTCCTGCCCCAATCAGAGACCTTCTCATCAGGCACATTTTCTCTAGAGCACATGCACCCCCCCAATATGTTTCCCTACTGTGGTAGACTCCCTTGCCTGGGTGCTGGGTCTCAGCATCCCAGTGCTCTGACCACTAGGCAGGTGCACTGGTTGGCAGGATGCTACCAGTGGAGAGAAGGCCCCAAACTCCCCCCAGGAGCCTAGAACAGAAACCTGTAGGCTGCAGAGCCTGGCAGGGACACACCTCTGTGGATGCAGACACAGTTAGAAGAGCTTAAATCCTTTAAGAGGAGCTGCTTGTTTGTCTCCCTGGAGTTCAGACACTGCCTCCTTTTCCTGAGGACAAAGTGCTCTCGGCTTAGAAATCCACCTGTGGTTTCAAGACCGCTGCTTCAAAACTCACCACAGTCTCTGGTTATAGAAGGACACATTGGCTTTCTCTGAAGAGCAGCCTAAAACTGACCCATCTCTCTCCAGATCCCACATATTTAATGGCATAAGACAGTCATCTGTTTACCTTCCCTGCTGGCAGTGATGTTGCATGCTATTTAGTCCCCGCAGCCCATGTTTACTGTACTCTCCAAGACAGCACACTCACCCCCAAGCTAGAGGAGGCAGGCACCAGCAGACACCTACGCCCTTCCTGCCCCAGCCCAGCAGCCACCTCCCCAGCCCCTCTCCCACAGACACGGGACATGGAGCACAGGGTCTCACAGATACTGCAGATGCCATCCCCAGTTGCAGCTGCCAGGGCCTGCTCCTCTTTCCAGGTCTGCTTGACAGAGCGAGGGTTGCAAGGACAGACAGACACCCCCCTCTTCATGCCTCTACATCACCAGGATCCCCCCCTCTTATGTCCCAGCTCACACCTGAGCAACCAGCACCCACAAGATACCTGCCCAGCCTGCACCAAGAGAAGCAGATACAGCCCTCAGTGGATGCCCCAAGGAGGTACTAAGCACCAAGGGCTGGGACACACTTCTGAGCTGGAGACCCATCCCTTCTCTTCCCAAAAGCAACCTAAATCCAACTATGCCCTGCTAGGAGGGAGGGCTGCCAGCTCTAACCACCCCACTCCAGGGGAGTGGGAACCCCCTCTCTGACCACAGCTTGCAGAGCCAGGGCCAGCAACCAGGTCCTGCCTGGGGTGGCAGCCAGGGATCACAGCACCTCCTTCACTCTGCTCCAGGAGCTCTGACCCCCAGGATTGCTATTCCCCCCTGTATGCACACTCTGCCAAGCCCCCATCGAGCTCCCCCAGCCCCTCGCAAACCCCATGCTTACAGCCAGCACTTGCAGATCCTGTGCCCAGCACATCCCAGCAGGTCCTGCAAACCATTCTCCCATGGCAGAGTCCCTCCAGAGAGAAGGAAAGCCGTCACCTGCCTGCAGTTTGCTCCTCCAGATCAGGCAGGCAGAGAAGCAGCTGGGTTAGCTCAGCCCTCACTGGGGCAGAGCTATAGCCCCAAGGTACAGCTCTAGCTATGGGCACGCAATCAGTACTTTATACAGCTGCATGGGCGTTCCCTGGGACCAGCTCTCACGTTGCCTGTAGCAGCTGGGCTGTGTTGCCCACTGAACTCGGGCAGTCCCACGGTAGGTTCTCCAGGTACTTCTCAAAGTACTCTTAATGCTGCTGGTATTTCCAGCAGGGGAATGGCAACCTGCTCAGAGCTGAGCGACATCTCCCCTGGTGCAGGTATGGGCTTTTGCTCCCGTCCAGCTTTGCCCAGCTGGTAGTAAAGGGGAAAGATCTGGTTCCTCAATCTCAACAGAGCACTCCACAAGGCTCCAGGGTGAGGTTCAAGTCAGTCTGCAGTGGGCAAACAGTAGTTTGGGGTTAGGGTCTTCTCCCCAGGGGAGTTTGGAGCCACCTCTGCTGACTGCAGATCCGGAGCACAGGAGGTGATGGGAAGGATCCCTGCATGCCACTGGGAAGGGCTGGTTTGACAGGGATAGAAGCAGTCTGCCACGGGACATCTGTAGCTGGCAATTAGAGAGGTGAACCTCAGGGAATGCCTACAGCAGGGACGTCAGGCACAAAGGCAGAGCGGGGAGGATGCAGGGTACAGCTGGCTCCTGGAGGAGGAGGTGTGATGGAGATCATGGGCCCTACACCAGGGACCCTTTGTTCACAGAGTGGGTCTGAGGCAGAGGACCCGATGCTGGGCACAAGTATGTGACAAGCACACTGTGACCAAGCACACTGTGACCATGGCGCCAGCCAGGGTGGGCACCTCCTCTCCGTGGCACCAGGGCTGGAGAGCACCAGCAGGAAATAGTGGGATTTAACCCCGTCGGCAGCAATACTACTGTGTCTCCTAAAGGAGCCTGTCTTTAGACAGGCTAAGGCAGAGGGCTCGTGCCTCTTGCCACCGGTCTCTCCCGCTTCTCCTCGCTCACCCTTCTCCCATCACCACTGCCAGAGCAAGCTGGGGTAAGGCCAGCTACAGAGCAAGCGTGGGAAGGGACCAGGAGCCTCAGACCTCTCTAGCATTCACAGAGGATCTGCGCTGGGGCCATGTGCCTCTGGAGGAGCCCGGCAGCAAGGGCGACAAGCAGGTGGGGTTGATATTCCAGCTATCCCTGGAATATCCTCTCCAGGTACCCTATTCCAGGTTATTCCTGGAGTATTCCTTTGGTTTGGGGTCCCGCTTTGGCCACGACAAGCAGCCCCTGCCTGCCATTGCTGCCGGGTGAGATGAAGGTGTCCAGGGAAGAGCGCAAGCTCTCAGCACCCTCTGGGTGTCCTCCAGGGATGCTGAAGGGAGCGGCTCGCCCCGCGCACGCCTGATCCCCAAACACACCGAAAGAGACCTGGAACTACCACATATATGTTATATTCTTTTTCCACTTCGTGGCAACGCGAGGGCTTTGGCGGGGAGGCAAGCTCTGGCGTGTCCCGGAGGGGCCGGGAGCAGCGCGGGAGGCCCCTGACGGGAGCGCGGCCGCCATCTTGGCGGCGGGCGGGGACGACACCTGGCGGCCGCGCTGGGCGGCGCGGCTGCGGCCNGGCTCCGGCCCGGCCCGGGGGAGCGAGGTCCCTGCGGGGCGGCTGCTCCGCCAGCACAGCCGGGCTCCGGCCCCTGTCCCACCTCACCTCACCACCCTCGGCGTGGCCCCCTCATCGGAGGGTGTGCGGGCGGAGATGCTCCCCTCACGCTCCTGCCGCCCAGGCAACAGGCCTTTGGCTCCCCCAGGGCTGAGGGGGCAGGCACACCTCCCCGATTTCTAGCGGTTTCGGGCACTTCGGTTGCCTTTGGTCAAGTGACACCCAACCTGGAGCTGGATTTGTAGCCAAATCCAAGCACGCGAGGTAGCTGCTAGACTTCCTTCACTCTTTATTGCACTCTTTAGCCTCTGTAATTTCCTGCTTGCTTCAAAAGCTGTTGTTGCTAAGGGGAAAAAAAGTAAAAATCAAACATATAACAATTCTGTCTATTCCCTAGCAGGAGTAAACAAAAGATCAGAGCGAGCCTAGCAAGGGTCACCGGTTAACCCTCCGGCAGCAGCCTGGCTAACCTGCTCGATCAACTGTCCTTCGGCCCCAGCAAACACAAGCTCGTGCTCCATCAACCAGCCCCACACCACAACATGTGAAAACATAGTAGTTCTGCACCTTCTTAGTTGGTTTTTTTTTCCCCCCATCTTTCTGGGATACCTTTGCAAAGATTTTGCCAGCTTTCTCCATAAAGAGGCACGGGTAGAGATGCCTACTGAAAAGACGTGTATCTACATGTAGACAAGAGAATATCCCGGCCCTGGGAGGTGAGGCATTCTGAGAAAGCAGGCAGGACCCTAACTGTCCAGGATAAATCTGGAGGGGTGACCCCCTGCATGAGTGGTGCTCACGTGGCCCCAGCACCAGCCTCGCCTAGAGGAGGGCTCTTGGGGCAGCTCTGACCCCACGACTCATCCAGCTGCCTGTGAGAGCCTCAGCGCCCCAAAACCACCGGGGACCCGCACACGGTGAGGCCCCAGGTGCATGCACAGCCCAGAAGCCAGCTTCCCCCCTGCCAGCCAAGGAGTCAAAGCAAAGGTTTAACTGGCTCCCTGACTGTAACACCATGGGCTTCGCTGGGCTCTGGGAGGCAAAGCTTGTGCACGGGCAGGGATTGCCCTGCATCACTGCGAGAGAGGAAGGCACAAATGCAGCAGACCTTCCACAGAGTCTGGTCTCTACCAGTACCCCGTGGCCTTTCCAAGCCCTTCCTCGTGGGCTGCCCGCAGGCTCGGGACAACCTGTGGTCTGATGTAGACCAGACCAACTGGGCTGGTGGCCACCTCCCCAGAGTGTCCTCAGCACCCTCCCTCTCCAGCTAACCCGCCACAGGTTTCATTTACCTTCGGGGCAGCCTTGCTGCACAGCACTGGATGCCAGGAGAAGACGACGTGAGAAGAGCCCAGGTGGCTTCTTCAGGGACCTTTGGCTTCCCCAGGGCTGCAAGGAACAGCTCTGTCCAGCTGTGGGGAGGATCACAACTCTAGGATCTGGGGTACTCATAAAATCAAAGCCCCCGCCATGTCGACATCCATCCTGGCTGTTCTGCAAGCATCCCTGGGAACAGCAGCCTGGCCACGCAGACCTCCAGGGTAGGGAGTCCCACAGCCACGTTTGCTCCTCCAAGGCAAAAGCAGAGAACTCTGAACCACGAAAGGGGGTGTGGATCACTCCACCCAGCTCCTGCTGACCTAAAGATCCCACTGATCTGTCTGTCCTCAGCCCGTCCGCGCTGCAGCTTGTTCCCCCAAGCAGCCAGGGTGTGGGGAAAGGCTCCTGGCCAGCCCTGCAGCCTGGCTGGTGGCACAGCCACTGGAGAGGGTCCCCAGTTCTGCGGGGAGCCTGAGGACACTCACTGCCGGCAGACGGCAAGGAGACACGGGCGAGTCGAGGGGCTGGCTCGACACGCACCAGAGAGGTGCAGTGCACAGCACAAAGGCTCTCCCATCCTGGCTGCTTTGCCCTGGAACGCAGCATGGGAACCGCTGCCCAGTACAAATCTGTTCCTCATTATCTGCCCTGGCTGCCGACTGATCCCAGCTCCGTCACCAGCCACTCGCTGCACGGCCCTGGCCAGCTTGCATCCCAACAGCCGAGCAACTTCTCCACGACTTCACCAGCCAGCGCAGCAGGGCAGTGCGGGACCAGGGCTGGCATCCACCCCTCCAGAGGTAATTCTGGAGTGAAAATGAATCGTCCCCTCCATCAACAGGCAGAGGAGGCTTCCAGTGAAAGCAGGGAGCAGGGATGGCTGCTTCACGTGTGAAGAGCGGGAAGGCAAAGGCAGGAGAATTTAGGAGAGGTGTTCAGTCTGATCGTATCCAGGTGAGACATATGCCTGGACAGACAGACAGGACCAGGAAGGAGTAAAGACGGACTGATGTGTCTCCAAAACATGTGTATGCAGATACGATCAGACTGAACTCCTGAATTCTCCTGCATTTGCGTTCCCGCTGTTCTCTGTGGAAACGTGAGCACGACCAAAGCCTCTGCCACGCTTTGTGCTTGCTGGGGCCGAGTGGGAGGTGAGAAGCTGGGCTCCCATTCACTAGCTTCCCACTGCTTGTGCCTGTATAGGCCATCATGAAAACATCACACGAGGGCGTCAGAAGTGCTCCAGGAATAAAGCAGAATGAAAAATCATCCAAGGTTGCCCGTGAGTCAACAGCACCCTTGCTGCAATGGCGAATGTGAAGCTGGCAGGTTTAAGGAAATGATTATTCCTCTTGACTTGGTGCCTGTGAGACACAACTGGGTACTAGCTCCAATTTGGGGCTCCCCAGAACAAGACAGATAGATAGATATATCAGATAGAACCAGCTTTAGGAAGACAAGGCAAAGAGGGGAGCTACCTACAGGAGGAAACAGAGAAACCAGAGCCCAGCTTTTCTCAGAGACACACCTGGAAGGACAAGAGGCAACAGGGATGAGCTGCACCAAGGGAAATTCTTGCTGGACATAAGGAGAAAGTCATTCTGCACAGGAGCGGTGCAGCCGTGGTGTGGCTCTGGGACAGGGTGACATCTCCATCCTCGGGGACTTTCCAAACCCAACGGAACAGGGCTCTGAGCTACCTGCTGTAGCTCTGCCACCAGCCCTGGACAGAGCCAGCGTTGCACCGCAGACCCCCCAAGCCCCTTCCAGCCTAAAATTTACCTGATGCTCCAACAAATTGTGCAATGGAGAGGTGATGATTTTAAGACGATTGCACAATGCTGCTCCTTAGCTGACTTGGGAGATGGCCAACACCAATCCATCACGAACAGCTTGGCTCTTCCATCCGGCTGATGCCCCTGTTACCAGAGCTGCCTTACATCCTCTGCTGACTTCACAAGTTCTGGTACCACGGAGAAACTGGAGGAGCTGAGCATTGGAGAAAGTAAATCACTGTGGAAAAAATGTGCAGATCTAATGGCAGGCTCTAAGGAGAAGCCTCCGTGCAAAATGACAGGTCTGCGATGGTCAGGCAGCTCCGGGATGGGGCTGCTTATAATAACAGTAGAGGGTTGTACTTTCTGGGTTACAGTCGGACAAGCAGCTCCTTTGGTTATGCCTTCCTCTCTTCCTGGAGAAGCAGAGGTTTGGGCACATGTGTTCATGGTTTGGCCCGATTCTTGTGTTTTTCCACTGAAGCACTTTAGTATTTTTAGGCTGAAAGAGACAGCTCTCTGCTATGCTGGAAGGATCGGAGCAGTCCTGTGCAGGAAGGACGCTGCCTGCTATCTCTCCCTGTAAAGTGAAATACCGAGAGTGGAGTATGAGAATAAAAACTGATAAAACCCTGTGGGGAAGGGTAGTAGGAGCCACCATCCCTGATCACCACATGGCTGGGGTCAAGGGTGGGAAGAGGAAGCTCCAAGCTCACCAGCTGCTGGTGGCACGGAGAGCCTGCACACACATTAGCTGCTAGGCTCGGATTCCCAAAGCCGAGATGTCTGCTTTTCCTCCTCTGAGGACCTGAATGCCACAGACCCACCGCTTCCAGGAAAACAACCTGGTCCGCACAACCTGGTGCACTGCCAAAGCAATCCTGTCTGCAGGAAACGCTGGCACTGAGATCCGGCACGCAGAGCACAGCTCAGCCAGCATCTCTGGGTCGGTGGGATGCCAGGCAGATGGGAAATGTCAGGAGGAGCAAGAGCTTCCAGAGGGACTAGTACAAAGCTGTTGGGGCTAGGAGCTGTATAGGGACCCTGCCAAAAAGGACCTGGGGGTGACAGTAGATGCCAGGTTAAATACAAGCCAAACATTGACCTTGTGAATCAGGTAAACCACATTTATCCTCCTTTGGGAAAAGTGGAGCCAGCAGATCGAGGGGAGAGCAAAGCCAGCACACACCAATGCAGGGAGGCTCCTGTGATCCAGAATACCCTGAAACAGACCCGTCTGAACCATATTTTTGGTGAAGAGAGAGAAAGCATGGACATGAGAAGAGCTGGGCTCCCAGCACTCTGCTGCTGTGCAGGCAGCCATGACACTGGGCAGCAAGGGCCTCTTGGTGGCTGCTCCCCGAGGCGCAGCCTAATGATGGCTTCTGTTTGGAAAGAATTTCACATTTTCCGCAAACATTATCGAAACTAGGAAATCCAGTTAGGCACATTGAGTCTGAGAGGGAGGCTGCGGCCTCAGGTGGAGAAGAGCAGAGAGGCACAGGGAAGCGGTGCCTGCAAGGGAGAACTGAACCAGGAGCTGCAGGAACCAGGATGTGCAGAGGTTCCCAGACAGCAAAGAGACTAGACCACGATGCCTGCTCCAACTCCGATTTATTGAACATTACAAAATACTCTGCATATATTTTCACATTAAAACAATATTCTTGCAGATAAGATATTAAGTCTTGAGTCATTTGTGGTGCCCATGGCTACAGAAAACACTGACCCAGCTAGAGATTTAGTATGGCCCAATATCAGAAATCAAAACCAGAATAAGGCATACCAGAAATGCAAAACTATATAAAAACCTTTTAAAAACCTCATGCTCATCTGGTGGGACAGGTACAGGGCAGAACGACCTTCGCTGAGCCTTGCTAACAGTACCGGGGGGGTACTGCCAGCTCATTTGCCCCATGATGGGCTCACCCAGTACACCCAAGTGTCCCCTTGGCACTTGCTGTCTCAGCACACCCGTGTAGCTGGAACAGGCAGTTATTTACCTGCTTTGGGGCATTAAGAGCCCAAGTCCCCATTCTTCCCTAGGAGGAACATCCCCAACCCTCCCGTGTTGCCTGTGCCCAGCTGCCATGCTGAGCTTTTACATGCTGAGCAGTTCTTGGGGAGCAATTCTTGGCCCTTGAGGTCACACCAGGAATAATTCACTGTGTGGGCCATTGCCACTGGGTCCCACTACCCGCTCAGAAGGGAGCAGGGGTGGCTGAGAAGCAGGTGGTGGGGACAGACCTCTGAAGATGCACTCAGCTCTCGCCCATCACCCCTGTTCCTGATGTACATTCATACCTGCTGCTCACTCCACTCCTCGCACCCGTGGCCAGCCCTCCCAGCTGATGGGCCCCAGGCAACTGGAGGGACTGGCACACGGGCAGGATGAATGCCAAGGATGCTGTGCAGGGCAGCTGCCTCCTAGCAAAGCCAGAGAGCTGAACACCACCACAGCTATTGGGAACACATCCAGACAAGAGGTGTGAGGCTGGCACAGCAGGTTGGGTGCTGGAGGAGTCCCTGTGCGTACAGGTTCACGAGTCTGGCTCCTGCTGGAGCCAAACCCCAGGAGCACTGCTCCCAGTCCTGAGAAGGTCATGGCCTTGCCTTTGTGGTACCTCCATATCCCGGGGAACGCAGAGCTGCCATGGCAAGGAGCCCACCTCTGGCCTCCTGGCTGAGCTCTATGTGTGCTGTGAGGAACCAGCACTGCGGCCACCTTGAAGTCAATGGCTCAGTCGCTGGGTGTGGATGGCCTCTCGTGCACCGGACACCACTCCCAGCCCTCTCCTGGAGGTCTCCTACTCACAGCCAGGCTGGAGATCAGCTCGCGCAGCCACGGCCCATAAGCCAGCACTCCTACCCCTGAGGGCAGCACAGCCACAACAGGATCGAGTCTGGCTGGGATCCCAGCCCTGGGAGGAACTTCTCTGGCCTCCCAGCGCTGCAAAGATGTGTAGGGACCAGAGAGAAAGGAAGAGATTTGGGGTCTGTGCTGCCCTGGGTGGGCAGGGGCTGGTACCTGCTGTTGCAGCATGAAGCCCAATTATTGACCAGTTTTGCATCAGTAGGTGCATGGGCAAAGCCCGCCTTGGAGTGCAGCTCTGGGAGGAGTACTGGGCTCTCCTGCCACTCCTGGAGTTTATGGAGACACACACAAGCTTTACAATGCAAGAAGCAGAGCGGTCGGTCAGCGGGTCGCAGCCTGTCCACAGCCCCCAGCCCCTTCCTCAGCTGCAGTCTGCCTCAGAGGTGGCTCGCCCTGTTGAACATCAGCCATCTGGGCTCCGTGGCCGGCAGCATCCTGCCCTGCTCCTCTGTGGCCATCAAAGGCTGCAGCTCCTGCTGCTCAGCGCCGTCCGGGCTGCTGTCACTCTGCGACCGGCCGCTCTTAGAGACATGGCTGGGGAACTGGAAGCAGGAGCTCTGCTCCAGCATCACCTGGCTCGCAGACTGGGGTTGCTCCTCCAGCACAGGGCAGGCAAATCTCCTATGCTGAGGTCCACTCTCGATGCCTGGGGGAGAAGCAATGCTCTCCAGGGAGGAGATGCTTTGGTTCCACGCCTTCTGCATATCCACTGGCACGATTTTGGTGGTCTCCGAGGAGACATAAACAGCCAGATCAGCCTGGTCTCCTTTCCACGGCAGCTCCTTCTCTGCCAAGGTGGGTGATGGTGGGATGATGCAGGGGCTGGGGCAGACATCCAGGCTGCCTGAGGATGCAGAAGGAGAGATAGTGAGAGGGATCTTGCACAGCTCTTGCTCTCTCCCTGGACCCTGCAAACATTGCAGAGCCAACCGCTACTGGATGGCCAGCCAGCCCAGGGATGCAGGAGCCACCAGGGAGGCTCTGCTGTGCCTCCAGAGCCACAGAGAAGAGTGATTCTCCCATTCATGCTCTGCTGACTTTGGTTTTGCCCAGGCCAAGGCAACTTTGCTCCTCAGGTAGAGGAAGCACAAGCTGCCCAACAGCAGCTGCCCTGGCATGGGAGCATCAGTGCCTACCAGGAGTTGTCTTTCCCTGCAGGACCTCATCGGTGGCTCGAGCGATGAATACAATCCCTTCATCGTCCTCTCTCTCTGTCTCTGAGCTATCGCTCTCCTCCTCCTCTGAACTGACCATCACCAGGACAGGAGCTGCAGCTAGATGGAGGGAGTTGGTTTGGAGGATGGGGCACCCTGTGGGGGAAGGACTGCACCCATGGGAGGACTTGGTGCTAGTGCAACCCCAGGTGCTGTTGTGCCACCAAGCTGGCAGTGCACTGGCACAGCGGGCTGCTCCCATCCCACCCCAACAGGTCCCCTTGCCAGGACCTACAAACCTCGCCTGCCACTGGCTTTACCTGCCTCCTGCCAGGGGACATTTCTGTGTGTCTTCCCATTGGGTGCGTCGCTGGTCAGAGAGATGTTCTTCTGCGAAGGAAGAGGGACTGGCTGGGACCTGCCCCATGCAAACCCCTAACCCTGACCCAGGTGGCCCTGCAAGCCAGGGTAACCCTGGGGACACAGATTCCCACCCCAGCTAGATGGCAGCTGGCAGTCAGTGGTTCCTAGTCCTTAGGCATTGCATCTTCATGGCCCTACAATAAACAGCTCAGCTGCAACGGCTTCAAGAGCCTCCAAATGAGAGAAGACACCTAAGGCTCAGTTTAAGGTGCAGTGCCACACTTCTGAGCCTGGATCTGTACTGATGTTCAGGCTACTTTATGCTGAGTGCTCTTGGAGAACACACGTGGGGCTTCTCCAGGGCTCAGGATGGCTTTGCCCAGGGAAGAGCCACCCTGTGGCAGCACTGGCATGGTGGGGACATGTGGTCATGCGAGACCCATGTGCTCACACGCAGTGTACGCAGGACTGACATGAGGTGAGCCGCTCTCCACACTGGCCCTGGTGCTGCCAATGCCCTGCAGCACCTCACCTAACCCCCAAAGGACCTCACTGTCTGCAGCCTGGGGGAGGCCAAATCTCAGAGCAGGAGTTTGGGGAGCACTTGCCTTTTTCCTGCCCTTTTCCTTCAGCCTGGCCTTGCTCTTGGAGGAGCAGATGTTGTGCTTTGTGGACTTGAAGGTCTCCAACCGCCTCTTCATGTTCTGCCGGAAGATTTCTTTATCTTGGCGCTCTTGTTTATCTGGAGAGATGAAGTGACGGCTGTAGCTGGCCTTGTACTGGCCGAGGGAGAGGCAAAGAGACACAGGGTGAGCAGCTGGCCCTGCAGAATATCCTCCATCCCTGCTCCTCTTGCGGGTGCTGCTACCCTCGGAGTGAGCCCCACGCCACGGCTGGGGAATGCTCACCCGCCGGCGGGGCTTGTAGAGGCTTCCTCGCAGCACGTGGTGCATGGCAGCATCCTCCTTGTCCCGGCGGCTCCGCACCGTGTCGATCACCTGCAGGTCCAGGCATGCGCCGCTCCCGCTCTCCCTCCTGGGGGTGGAAATGGAGATGGAGATGCTGGGCCCCATACCTGCACCCTGCCAGCCCCCTGCCAGCCCTGGCACAACCCACCCCCAGGAAGGGGGCAGCTGCAGGGGTCCAGCGAGGTCTGCCCAGGGGCTCAGAGGGATGCTCGTACTCACAGGAGGTTTGTGACCGATGACTCTGACATGGACGTGCGGCTGGGCATGGAGGGCAGTGCCAGCTTGGCGGCTGAGAGCACATGGCCACCCTGGGAGGTGGGGGGGCACAGCTGGCATTGGGGCAGAGGGGACCCAGCCAAGCCGGGGGGGTCCCTGCTGCCTGGCCAGAGGGGACACACATGGCCATGTGCAGGGTGGACCACCACCCCAGGCCAGCCAGCTCCTGTCGGGGCCATCCCACCACCGCATGCCCCTACCTGGTCGACAAAGCTGATAGCATCACGGATGTTCAGCTTGTAATAAACATCCCAGATCTCGTCCCGCAGCCTGTAGGCAGATTTCCGCATCAGGAGCTGGCTCAGGTACTTCTTGTCAAACTGTTCCCACCTGCCACAAGGTGAAGACACGGGCGGTTTAGCTCCCACAGGGTACCACAGCCATGGACCCCCCTGCCCATGTAAGGTTGAGAGTATTCAAAGCATGGTGAAAGTTGTCTGGGCATGCAGGGCCTGGCTGTGCCCAGGGACATGCTGCCAGGGAGGGCAGGAGGGGAGGGGACACGCTGACCATCCCTCGCCAAGGGGAAGCCAGAGACCAGCAGGCCTGTGGCAGGCGATGGGAGCGGGACTGGGGCCAGTGTGACTGCACCGCCGGGGCACTTCCCCTCCAGGAAACAGGCTTTTCGCATCCTTTTCCTGTTGCTATGCTGGAGATAAACACTGCCCAGGCTTTAACAGGGCTGTTCCCTCAGTGCCCAGTGCAGCTCCATCCATGGTGAGGATGGACCATCACCACAGACACCCCACAGCCCCCAGCAGCTCCGGCACAGGCAAGCAATGCCAGCTCTCGCAGCATCCCCAGCTGCACCTGCCTGACCTCTCTCTGGGATGCTTTTGGGAGCTTGGTCTGGCACAGCAGTAGCCAGACAGTTCCCTTCCAGATAGACTGATGGACACATATAGCCTTCCTGGTCCTGCTGCCCTGCCTACAGCAGGGGTGTCCTGCAGCAGGGACCCTGGCATGCATCCACCATCCACTCGATGGCTGATGGAGGCTCCTGGCTAAGACACTCACTTGTCCCGCCAGTAATGGTAGCCGTGATGCCCCACAATGTCCTCCACCGCTGCCAGAATGTGGTCAAAGGCCTTGAGCGAGGAGAAGAGGGTGAGAGCGGTGGCGAGGCTGCAGGTGCCCCAGGGGTGCCGAGGCCGTGCATCGCCCTCGCCCAGCCCCGGTGGTGCAGGGGACTGGGCAGCCTCCGGCACCAGCACCTACGTGCTCATGCAGTTCCTCGTTCAGCGTGGGCTTGTGGTGGTCGCTGCGCTTCACCTTCAGCCACGTCACCAGGGGTTTGATGGTGAGGCCCTGGAACGGCAGGAGAAGGCAAGGGAAAGACTGGGAGGGCGAGAGGGTGCATGGCTGGGGCACAGGGAGCAGAAGCAGCACGAAGTGACCAGGGACAGCAGCAGTGCCAGCCACACGTGCCCCCACCAACCTGCACCCTGCGCCTGGGAACTGGGCGATGGTCCTGTGTCCCAGCAGGCAGCGATCACATTGTACCCCCCAGTCCCCCCTCCACTAGGCTCATATCCATCTGCCACGCGGCTCCCCTTCTCGGGGCGCAGGAACCCCAGAGCCGTGGGCCATCAGCAGCTTTGTAAAGAGAACAGCCTGGCCAGGCACACGCCATTGCTGTTCTTGGAGCGAGTTCCAGAACAAGAGGCCAAGAGGGAAACAACATGGACCATAGCCCCACCATCGCAACAGCCGCCAGGGTGGTCCTGCACGCCAGCCTAATGATGGATGGGGTGCCAGGAGGCACCTAGGACCAAAGGTGACTTGAAAAGAGCTACTTGCCCCAAGCACATGTCCCCAGGCACCCACCTGGCCCCACAGGACAGCTCTGGGCAAGAGGGCAGCACTGAAGGAGGGCACGGCGCCCCATCCTCACCTGCACAATGACAGTGAAGAACACTACCACGATGGTCGTTGCCACAAAGTAGTCCTTGGCTTTCACCTTTGCCCTGTCCAGCAGGATGACCAGGGCGAAGGCCACAGCTCCGCGGAGGCCACCGTATGACATGACCACCTGGTCAATCCTGTCCAGGGGGATGAGGCGGAAGCGGTTGAGCACGCAGGTCTGGAGGACAACGCCTAGGGAAGAAGGAGAAGGAGAGCCTGGGATGCTGGCAGAGCCCTGCCTGCTCCTGGAGACAGGGCAAAGCCCAGGCCGGGAACTGTGGCTGGTCCCATGCCCCAGCCTTTCTTGGGGGATACCATTTTTTGGCTTGAAAAGGGCTGGGTCAGAAGCACAGACTGACCCACAGCTCTGAAGAGCAGGATAAAGAAGAGGGTGCCCAGCACCAGCGCTGTGTCCCATGCCCACTTGGAGGTGTCCACAGCCGAGATGCCCAGAAACATGAAGATGATGGTCTCTGAGCTGCTGGCCAGTGTCTTCATGGTGTATTTGACCGTAGTGCGCGATTTCTGGGAGATGTTGGCTTCCACATACTTCTTGCAGCAGATCCCACAGAAGGTGACTCTGCAGAGGGGCAGAAGGAGCCAGCATGACCCTATGGCAGGGTGAGTAATGGGTCTGCTCGCCGCCTCTTGCTGCTCAGCACTGCACCCTGATTTCCTGGACCCACTCCAGGGCACACCCCAGTACTCACGCCAGGATGGAGGAGAGTGAGACCATCTCAGCTGCAAGGTACGCGACATAGGCCAGGAGGAACACGAAGAGCGGCTCGATGATGCGCACGCGCTTGGTGAACCGCGTGATCAGGGCCAGGAGGAAGGCAAAGAGCAGCCCCACAGCTGTGCCCCCCAGGCTCACCAGAAAGAAGGAGGCTGGTGAGGGGAGAAGACTCATTTGCACCATAAGCAAGCGAGCCCAGCTCCTGTGCCCCATGGCCATGCCATGCTGGGTTGGCCAAACCCCACATTCCCACCTGGTTCCCCACCAAAGCATCCCGTGATGACAGCCGGTGTGTGACCCCTGGGATGGAGATAACAGAGCTGTGGTGCTCAGTGCCCACCCCACAGCACAACAACACCCATGCTTGCCCCCCACACTTCCACCCCGGAGGAAGAGTCAGAGGGGCTGGTGGGGCACATACTCACCTACCCCCTTCACGTAGTCCATGGCATGGATTTGTGCTGGGCCCAGCTCCACAAAAGAGTTGAAGACCTTGTACAGCACCTGCAGGCAAGGCAAATCCCTTGGGGAAGGCAGGATATTGTCCTGCCTTGAGAGGGGCAGCACCTGTGGGCAGGACGGACCCTGCGGAAGAGGCATCGCCTGCCCCAAACCAGCCAGGCAACACAGCTCATCTCGGTAGGCAAAGTCCCCCAGGGCCAGGAGAGACCCAGAGAGCATGGCATGGGTCTGCCCCTGGCTTGGGGATGTCACCTGCATCCTCTGCCCATCCTGTGGGATGCCAGTGCCCTGGCCCACATTGGGCTCCACCTTTAGGTCCCCAAGCTCCAACTCACCACAGTGACAGCGTCGTTAAGGAGAGACTCGCCAAACACGATGATGAAGAGGGTCTCATTTACATGGACCTCTTCAAAGACAGCCAGCACTGCCACAGGGTCCACAGCTGAGATGAGGCTACCGAAGAGCAGGAAATCCATCAGCCCAGCTTCGACACCTGGATCTGCTAGGACAGAAGGACCAAGCTCAGGCAGACCGTCTGCCCCAGAGTCCCTTTCGCCAGGCTGAAACAAGCCTGTCCCACGTCTGCTCCCAGCAACTTGGCTGCAGCATCCCAACTGGAGTGCAGTGGGCTGAGCCAGGGAGTGCTCCCAGACCTCCAGGGTCCCCTGGATGAAGCAGAGTTCAGCACATCCTTGCTGCAGCATGAAGGGAGCAGGGCTTGGACATCCCCCCTGGCACCCAGGTGCATCACTGCCCCTCTGGCAGATATGCACCAAAGGAGGCTCAGCAGCCCCACCTCAGGTCCAGGCATCAAGCGGTTCCTTGGGTCTCAGGAGACTCAAAACACAGCCCAGGTCAGCCAGGGCCAGTGGCTACAGCCACATACAGGGAACACAGCAGCAAGCCAGCAAAGCTAGCCAAGGTCGGTGACAAAAATAGCGAAGACATGAGTCAGCTCAGTGCTGAGCAGGGCTCATTTGTCCTGCACACTTGATGGTCCTGCCAGAGCACCGTTCCCAGAATGCCAGGACCCTGCTCCTGCCATACTTCCTGGGAATCCACAGCAGGGCTGGGCAGTGGGCTCTGAACTTGGGGGTGCTTTGCACCCTCCAACCCATCTTTTGGGGATGCGGTCCAAGCTGGGCAGCCCTGTGCACCCACCCATGAGCCCAGCCCGGTGCAGCCCCCAGAGCGCAGTGCCAGTGGTGAAGGAGTTCCAGAGCGTGCCCACCACCGCGTAGGTGAGGATGGCACCGATGTTGTCGAAGAACAGCCGGCTGGGCATGAAGTAGCCCGAGTCTAGGACAATGGGGGGCAGAAGGAAGAGGAAGAACATGTTGGGCTCCAGCTGGTACTCGGCTTTCTTCGCCACAGCCAACACGATGCCCCCCAGGCCCAGCCCCAGCAGGATGAGGAGGCAGCTCTCTGGGACGATGGATGTCACCTTCCTTGACAGGTGGAAAACTAGAAGGAAAGGAAGAGTGAGAGCATCAGCCAAACAGGCACATGGACAGAGCATCCCAGATCCCCAGGCTCCACAGAAGGGTTGGCTGATGCGTGGCGGACCCTGGGGAGGACAAGGGAGCGCCTAAGGCTGCTTCGTGGCCATGTGTGCGCAGAAGACCTCCCAGCTAGCTTCCAGGTCAGGATTTCAGGTCCCAGACTCTTTGAGATCTCCCTCTCCTCCTCAGCCACTGTCTAATAAGCCAAGCAGCCAGGCATTTTGCTTTTCTTGGCCTCTGGTATCTGCACTTAATGGATAAAAGCAGCCAGTGACTACGTTCACAGTGCCACAAGCAATGCCAGCTGTTGTTCAAGCAAAGGCATCCTGGTTCACTGGGACACGCTTCCCTACTCAGAGACGAGGATGCTCAGCGCCGGTGACGGGGTGACCTTGTTTGCAGCTGTCTGCGCAAGCAGACGGAGCAGCATGCAAACCACTGCAGCACAAGCCAGTCGGCCAGTCGCTGTGCCAGCGCACAACCTTCCTCAGCACCGGCTAAGCTACCTGCATGCAAAAACCAGGCGCACAGGAGCTGTAGATTTAGAGATGCTTTGAATAATCAGTTTATTCCACATGAGGTTTGGAGCAAATCCTAAACTGCGATGGAACAGGATATATTTTGTAAAGCAAGCAGAGTAGGCCCTCGGTATTCATCCATCAGCAATGTGGCAATGAGCCTGCAGCTCAGGCACAAGCCAGCGGACATCACGCCAGCCAGCACAGGGGACTCGCTCCTCCAGGCAGCCTTGTCCCCAGGGCCAGGGCATCCTGGGTAAACCCAAAGCATTCTAGCTTCCAGGTAGGCAACCCCCCATGCCTGCGGATTCCTCCTCCCTAGCGCAGGGTGCTGTGTTTTTGCTACCCTCAAAGGGCAGTGCCTGGGGAAAGGCTGTCGAGGGTCACAGCAGTTTTGCCCCCCCATCATTCTGCCATCGCTTGTGACATCCAGCTCAGCTCTGTAGCATGACTTGGCCATCAGATGAAGAAACCTTCTGGGGAGTAGGTTCCAGAGCCACCTCTATCCTTGAGCACCCAGCAGGTACAAGGGGCATCAGAGCAGCCTCTGAGCCATCACTTAGCTGCAAGCCCAGCCCTGCTGTCAACCCAAAACCCAGTCCCTAAAGCCCTTTAGCTGGATTAATGGTGCCCATTGCTTGTGTCAAGTCATCCCACCAGAAGGAAAGCTCTGCTGTGGTCACACACAGACCCTAGGCTTCTTCCCTCTTTGGGAACCCCCATGGACAGACCATAAGGTCTGCTTAGCCCAGAGTCCTGTCTCCAGTGGCATAAACCTGGAGAGGAGCCCAGGAGCAGGCAGTGCTTCATCAGTAGGTTTCCATGTGTCTGTGCCCTTGTCATTCTCCTCTGAACCTGTCCCAGTCCTCCTCTATCGTTTCTGGGACAGGCCCCAGTGTCCCTGAGACGTGGACACCCTGGACACTGAGGTCGTGGCCTCCTGATGTTCTTCCTTTCTCCTTTCCTAACACCTCTTTGTCGATTTGCTTTCCTTCACTGCAGCTGAGCACTGAATTAGAGGAGATAACTCAATGTCAAAGTCTGGTTCCTAAGCAGAGACAACACCTGTGAGCCCACCAACAAACGTGCAGGCTAAGGGCCATTTTTCCTCTCACTGAGACCTTCACAGCAACCTGTGCTGCTCCTTGGCACGGTAAGCCCTGGCTGTGCCATCCTGGCGAGCCCCGGCACTGCTCCCCTGCCGTAACACCCAGGGAACACTGCCACAGCCAGCAAGGGCAGAGCGCTGAGCACCAGGGTGGTGTGATCTGCAGCTCCATCACCAGCCACCTCAAGGGGAAAGAGCCACAGACCAGCCGGCGCCAAGCCTCTGCCATAGCTCTGCAGCCAGGCACCCCAGCCGCAGAGCCCGGGGCACCCACCCTTGCCCCCAGCCGCCTCCGCTGGCTGCCAGGGGCTGCGATTCAGCCATGGAGGCAGTGGCAATATGGACGCTACAGCCCTCCAAGCAAGCCCACAGCCCGGAGAAGGGCTGGCTGAGCTCCAGCCCGGCCGAATTCCTGCTAAATGACCGCACAAGCTGCGGCAGAGCCCTGTTCACCCCACGCGAGCCCGGCAACGCAGCGCCGGTGGGCGAACGGCGCTCGTTCAGTGCTTGCGGCAGGCTGCGAAACAGCTTCCCACCCACGGGAACAAAGCTCTGAAGTTTTCAAGAAGGGAACAAGGCATCCAGCCCCTTTCTGCACACTCAGGAGCATTGCCAAGATCCCCGCTCCAGCAACCCATCTGCATTCCCCGTGCTACGGAGGTATGCTCTGGCTGGCTGAAGAGACCCAGGAGAGCCTGCAGGGATGCTCTGGGGACATGGCTCCTGGCTGTTACCCATCATTCTTTCCCCTGAGCCAAAAACTTGGGCAAAGAAGGGAGCAGCATCGATGGGAAGGACCCTGCTTGTCCAAAAATCCCCTGGCTGAGGGGCGATGCTGCCACCCTCCCGAGCAAATGACAGCACATGAGCTCCTCTGCCGTGGGGAGCAGCCAGCGGGGACGGGTGGAACGAGCTCTAATTTTACATGCGCTAGTCAAGAATTTCAGCATTAAAGGTTCCCACAGCAACAGTAACTTAGCCACATGTGAATTAACTTCAGAGCCATAATCCACTCAGGCATCCATAATACAGGATTTGCCATTGGGAGAACTCGGGACCAAAACCCGCTCCATTCCTCCGGTGCTTGGGAAATGGCGTAACACCTAAACCAAGACACCAGCGGCTGGGGACAGAGGTGATGGTGCAAGGAGAGAGGGTTGCAACCCATGGGGACACCGTTGGGTGGAAAAACATCCATCTGCCAGCAAACCCCTGCCCACAGGGCAGCTGTGGTGAGGAGCAGGTTTGGGCCAATGCTCCTTACCGGTCCTTAATTTCCTTCTTCCCCACATCCCGTTCAAGCAGATTTGTGCTCTGACCAAGTACGGAAAAGGCAGCAAAGCCCGGATGATGCCTTGCTGTGCAGGAAGGCAACACCCAAGTCAGATTTTCCCCGCCCCGGGTGTTTGCTGGCTTGGGGCACCCCGGCATCGTGACCGCCTCCGAGAACAGAGCCCACAGTGTCATTTCCCCATCACCCAGGCACGGGGCCACTTCCTCCCCTGCAGTCACAGGGCTGTGAGCTGGCAGCCCAGCGCTGCCACCGCAACGGATCCTCTGCACCAGCCTACGCTCGGCGTCCACGGCTGCCGCAGCCAGTGCTGCCCCCTCCGCTCCCCAACATCCTCCACCCCCGGCTCCATCTCCTCCGTGGGCTCCCATGTGCCCTGGGGACCGAGCATGCATGGGGTCGCGTGCCACGACTGGTGACAGCCCTGCCAGGGTGCTGCCCGCAGCCCTGCCTCCAGGGTGTCACTCCTTGCTCCGGGCTGTGAGTATCCATCAGACCCATCCGATGCGCTGAGCCAGGCAGCCTGGAGCTACCCACCGTCTGGGTTGTGACTCCCAGATGGAGAGGGAGGGTGGCCATCAGCTTGTCTCAGGCCTGGAAGAGCATGGCAGGGCTGGGGGCTTGGGAATGACCCCACCTCAGGCCCCCCTGCACCCACCAGCACTGCCAGGGCAAAGGGGAGTGCACCAAGGATGCTCCGCACAGGGAGCAGCTCCAGGGAGATGTTTGAGAGAAGAAAATAAAAGCCAGGGAAAGGAATCGTCTCTCTGATCTTCTGCAGGTCGCAGTGACGTGCTCGGCAGCTGGAGGTGGCACAGCTGCAGACAGAGGGTTGTATTTTTAAGTTCACGACGCCTTTTAATTCATTCCTCACAATGCTTTAGGTCTCCCTTGCAAGAAGGCCAAGAAAGGAAAGGAACAAGAGGTCCATGGCAGTGGTTTGAACGACGCCTGGGACCAGCAGAGGCCAGCTGTCCCCCGGGTACTGGGAGCTGCTGCTGGTCCCCGGCTGCTCAGAGACTCCCCTGCCTAACTCTGAACCCGCATTTCGTGAGCCTGATCCAAACTAAGAGGGGGCCTGCGCCCCGGCCACGGGGGCTGTGCCCACACTGGGGCCCCCGAGGAGGACACCTGCCTCAAGGTCACGGTCTCATCGCCTGGGCCCAGCACAGCAGGCAGGGACACTGTGGGGAACCAGCACCTGGGGACCCTGCTCAGCCCCCCCAGGCGGGTGTCCCCTCCCCAGCACCCAGGGTGCTCCGCGGGGCACAGCCCTGCAGCAGCTCACACACATCCTCCTTGCACCTTCCCACAAACCCTCTTGCGGCAGAGCCTCCCCCCCCCGCTGCCTGGTCCTGTGCTGGGGAGCACGAGAACCCCAGGCGATGCAGATCCAGAGCGACCCACCGGCGGGGACCATAGGCACGGGCGCGTCCCCAGGCTGCCGGCGACACGTCGTGCCCAACACCAGCACCGCCGGGCCCTTCCCAGGGCTGGGGGGATCAAACGGCTTCCAGCCCTGCCAGCGGCACATGCTGTGCCGGCCGCCGGGGCGTGGGACATCCTTGCTGGACATCTCTGCTCGGCTCCTCTTCTCCTCCTGAACCGTCCCTCCTGCGCCCACCCGTCCACCCCTCGCGGGGAAACGGGGGCCAGGCCCCGGCGTTGACCCTTGGGCTGTATCTTCACCCCGCCAGCAAAGGGGATGGAGGACGCGGTGCGGGGTCGTGCCAGGCCACCGCAGCCCAGCTGAGGACGGCGAGCGGCCGGGCTCTGGCAATTTGTCCCCTCGCCCCGCGTCCCGGCGTGCGGTGGCACCCCTCGCCCCGCTGCCCCCCACGCCCACGCCCACGGGGGACGCCGCATCGCAGCCTGCCCGCCGCGGGGCGCCGGGGCAGGGGCCGGGGACCCGCACACGCCCACGCACACGCCCACGCACACGCACACGCACACGCACACACACGCCACTCACCGATCTTGGCCAGGCTGGCCACCAGGATC
>VZTV01081735.1:66045-89667 GCA_013400875.1 Anhinga rufa | reverse complement strand
GGGACGGGAGGCTGCGGCGGGAACCGCCGGCTGGAAGGAGCGGGGAGGCGAGGGACGGGGCGCTGTCCCCCCGCCGCAGCCCGGGCGGCGGTCCCGCCGTGAGTCACGGCCGGGGCCCTGCGTCCCTGCGGGAGCTGCCAGCCCCGGATGAGTCGGCGGGGAGGAAGAGGATGTGCTTGCTCAGAGCAGACAGGAACCCGGGCAGGGGGAAGCAGGATGAGGGCAGGCGTCCATCCCCGTGTCGTCGGGGCTGAGCCAGGCGGCATGCTCCCGCCCCAGCATTCCCCGTCCACACCGGCTACCGGGAGCGGAACTGAGCCTCGGCGGGAGCATGCCGGCTCCCAAGCGCCGGCGGCCCGCCGGCGTTCCCGCTCGCTGCGGCACATGGGCCTCGGGGAGGTGACGGTGGAGCCGGAGGGCCACCGGTCCCTTGGTCCCCTGACCGGTCCCTTGGCGGCAGCTCTGCTGCCAGAGAGCGGCGCGGGAATTCGTGCGGAGCAATTTCCTCCGGCCGGGGCAGGCGAGCGGAGGCCCTGCGCCCCTCACGCCCCCCTCGCCGTGCTGCAGGAAGGAGCAGGGGCTGGCCGGGAGGAGACGCGGCTGGAGTGAGGCGCTGTCTTGCTTGCGTGTCCTCAGGCCTGATCCAGGCTGGGAAAGAGGGGCTGGGGAGCAGAGGAGACGGGGGACCCTCCCTCCCGGGTGTCTTCTGTTGGTGTGATGCTTTCAGAGCATCCTTCGCAGGGTGGGGACGGGCCTGTTTTCCTCCTTACTAACGTGGGACCCAGCAAAGCTTTGACAATGGCTGAGCATCTCTGTCTTGCAGGAGTGCAGGCAAGGGACCTGGGCAGGCCTGGAGCCAGGCGGGAGAGCCAAGGGCGGCAGGAGGGGGACATCACCTCGGTGTGCCTGGCACGAGCTTGCCGGCCTGCCAGGGGAGAGGGGATCGCTGTGAGACCTTTGCCTGCACCAAAAAACCCTCCCTTTTATCCCCCTTTTCATTTTTCTTGGAGCACAGCAAGCAGTGTCTCATGTCATCGCTGTCATGGGATTTTTAGGTGGTGACTAAACGGAGTTTGTTTGGGAACAAACAGCCCCGAGACATGACGAATGGAGCAAACTCAAATTTCAGGCATGTGCTCTCCTCCCCAGGCAGGAGCTGGCTGTAACGGGATCGCCAGCCCAGGGTGCTGCTGCCATGGTGGCATGGGGGGGGGGGGTTGAGCTGGGCACGCGTTCCTGAGAGCAGGAGCCTTACAAGGAGGTCCTGTGCCCAGCAGAGGCGGGTTGATCCTGGGATTTCGGGCTCTGTTCTCTGCCTAAGCCAAGTTGGATGTTTTTTTTCTGTAGTTTCCCTGCATCACCCCATGACCTCTGGTAAAATCACAGGTGGGTGGCTAGGACCCTCCTCTGGGTTTATAAGCCATATTCCTGCTTTATATGGGTTATATAGGTTATAAACCATGCTGCCTTTATCACACGGAGCTTTCTGAGCTAGCGAGGGCTGTGGTACGTCTCAGCCTGACAAGCTGGGATGCTGGCTGGGGTTTGTGTGAGCCGATGTCTTCATCGGGAGCCTCTTGCAGCAGGGTTTACACCCTGCAGAGCGAGGCCAGTCTCCCAAACCACTCAGTTCAGTCCAAATTTGGAGCTGGCACCCCAGAGCCACGCAGAGGTCGTCATCCTGGCACGACCAGCCGAACTGTCCCTTGGTGCCCTTTGTGCCAGGTAGCATTCAGCTCCATTACTCGGCCCCCTAAAATTAGTAAATGAACAGTCAGATTTTTCCCAAGGAACTGGCTGTAAAATAATTCAGCTGGGGATGCCCAGTGCCAGGCTTGTCCTGCTGGGCAGCGTGCCCGGAGCTGCAAAGCGCCGGGAGGAGGATGCAACGGCCAGGAGGGAGCTGTGCTGGGGGTCCCCGCGTTGTCGGAGGAGGACTGAACCGCAGGCACCCAGGGGATGAGCTGCCATGGGGGTCCCATCGGGTCCTGCCGTCCCTGGGCACAGCAAAGCTCTGCTCCCTGAGCTGGGAAGAGCCTGGAGATGATGAACAGCAGGATTCTCATGCCGGCATTGCTGCCTTGAACAGCCTGTCCTGCCCTGTGACACCCTCGGTGCTTCCTCTCCCCAAGCGTGACCTGCCACTGATGACTTTTTCATGCTCTCCGGAAAGCATGTTTGTGCTTGAAAATACCTTCCCGCTTTGTTTGCCGCTGCCGCATTGTTCTGCTCCAGGCCGATACTATCTTCTTCTGCTTTCCAGCATTTTTCTAGTACCCCTGGGTGATGCCTGTGCTGGGTGTGGGGTTTTTCTGAACCTCCGCAGGCAGGTTTTGGCAGGGCAGATATTTTTGGCTGTCCCTTCAGTTCCCAAAGGCCATTGCGATCCCTTGTCCCCAGCACTATCTCACCTCTGAATCCAGGGATTTTTCCAAACAATTGCAAAACCCAGTGGGCTGGAGCTTTACTTTCCCCTTCCTCCCCCGGAAACTTGGGAAGAGCAAACAGCTCGGTGCCATAAGCTTGTCCTTCCACTCGCTGCGAACTCTCGGGCTTGATAGAGGAGAGCTGCTGGGCGACCTCGGTGCGTGCACGGAGGGGCTTCACCGAGGTCTTTGCTCCACTTAAACTCTGGCAAGCATGAAAGTGGTGAGATGGAGTCAGCAGCAGCACTGCTTTCCCCCGACTTAACCTCCTTGAAACTCTGCTGTCTGCTTCTTGCTGAATGCTTGGAGCCAAGTGCCGGTGCTCGGCAGCCTCCAGCACTCCCTGGCTCCTGGCACGGTCCTTGTGTGAATCCTGGGACAAGAGCCGCAGCCAGGCATGCGTGCCATGGCTTTACCGGGGCACCAGCTGCTTGCCAGGACTGGGGTCCTCCTGCTGTTGATGAGAAACGAGGGATCTGTTAATGAGCAACAAGCCTGGCTGGAGGAGCTTCGAGAGGGACATGTGCGAGCGAGTGTGCAGTTCTGGGCCAACTCTGGGTTACCTCCAGAGACCCCTCTGGCCTAGGTATTTCCCCCCCCCCCGTGATAAGGCAATGGCAGCGTTCCCATCTACGTGCCACCATCTGTCGGGCAGGAGGCAGGGACCGAGGCAATAAACACCCCTCTTAGCCCTGAAACTGAATCGCGGTGACTGCCTTTCGTTGCTGGCTAGGGTAGCTCCTGCAGCGTAGCTCTATAAACCGTCAGTCCCCGTGTATTTTGGGAGGGTGGGCAGAGGTCTGTGATGCCAGGTGTTTCTGACCTGCCAGTACCTTGTCTTTAACTGCTGCCTTGAGCTCGAGTGCTGCCTCAGTTGGAGAAAAAAATACATATTTCTGTAATTTCCCCTATAGCCTTCCTAGAAGAGCCACAGTGATGTTGGGAAACTGTGGTTACCGCAAAAAGAAAGTGTTAGAGAGAGGAGGGAAAAGTGTTTCCTCTGCTGGCAGATAAAGATGATATTCACTGCCCGGCCTTGGAGCATCCTCCAGCGTGGGGATGCTGTGATAGGGGTGAGCAGGAAGATGCGATGCCGAGGTCGGTGGCATGAGTGCAGCTGTGGGTGGAGGATATCTCTGTCTCGGAGGTGGAGATGACTCCATCACATCCCCATGGTTTGGGGGGGGACGGGGACGGGACAGTCCTGCTGCAGGGGGAGCCAGTTTTCCCTGGGGACTCACTTGCCTGGCACGTGTGTCCTTGCTGAGCTTCGAAGCTGGCCACAGCTGCTGGGTGTTGGTAGGGTCGGGGACATCCACGTGTTTTCACCTTCCCCATGTCTCAGATTTGAGGCAGCAGGGTGGATGGAGGACGTCAGCGCCGCTGCGGGGTGGCTGGGGCTCCCAGGAGCCGTGGGCTGAAGGTGTGAGCGTGGGATGCTCTTCCTCCCCCAGCTCCACTTTGCCTGCAAGTCTCCATGACCCTCAAAGCTCAGCTCATTTTAAAATGGACTTACAGGCAGGAGATGCAGAGATCGCAGCCACCCTGGGCCGGGAGCTGTTGGTACCCTGCGGCCCCAACGTGCCGTCCCCAGCAGCGCAGCCCCGAGGTCCCGGCTCAGATCCTGCATAGTTCAAACCCTCATCCGAGGGTGCAGGAGTAACCCCGGCCTTGGGGCAGTCAGTGCTCCCCGATGTGGAAGGGCCGCCCCGGGATTTTGGGCAGGGCAGCGTGAGCCTGGGACAGCACATCTCCATCCCCGGGGGCCGGTGGAGTTGCAGCCAAACCCGGGCCCAGTGCTGGGAGCATCCCTCGTGGGGAGCACTGCCAAGCTCGCACGGGAAACATGCGGGTCAGGTCCCAGGGGCTTGGCCTCCCCCGCCAGCTGGGACATATCACTGCCCGGTAGGAGCTGGGGATGTTAACTCCGGCTTGCCGGGCTCTGGCAGCCCAGAGAAGGCAAAGCTTTTGTGCTGGATCTGTGAGTTGCTCTTCCCTGTGTTTGAGTGCCCAGGGGGATGCAGGAGGGGTCTCCCGTGCCCAGGAGGATGCAGGGATGCCTGAGGGAACGCGGGGATGCCCAGGAGAGCCCCTTCCAGTGCAGGAATTGAAGCTTTCCCCAGCAAGCAAACCCTGTGAGGGGTCAGCATTAGTGATACCTGCCGTGGAGGTGGAGCTGGCAGCCCCGAGCCTCTGCCCGGTGCCAGCAGCCTGTGTTTGGTGCACGTTGCCATGGCTGGCTGGCGTGGCCAGCAACTGCAGAGGTGGAGTGAGACGCTAGCAACATAACAACTGCGTCCAACCCAACGGCAGTGCCCTGCCAAATTGTCCATTATCCTGAGGCTTAGTCAGGGTCATTAATTATTTGAATGCATGTGGCATTTTTATTTTGCCTTCTGGTTTTAAAGCCACGCTGGCAGTGAAGTCATACGTGTGAGCTCTTGCATGATGTTGTGCATCTTGAGGAGATGGGGCTTTCATGGAAAGCAGCCCCAGTGAGATGCAGGAGCCATACCCAGCGTTGCTGTGCGCAGGCCAGCTTGCCTGAGGGTGGCCAGGGCAGGTTTTTATATAAAACCGATTAATAGGGTTTTATCCCTGGTCCTCAGCTCCCCAGGTGGTTACACAGCACTGCTGTGCAGATTTGGAAAAGAGCATCAGCTCCTCAGAGGTGGGGTGAGCTAGGAGAGTGGGGGGCTGCAAACGCTTTAGGAACAGGACCAGATGCACTGGGGTGGCAGGAGAGCTGGCGAGGCCAGGCAGGCACTGCCCTCCCTCTGCCTTCCCTCATGCCTGGAGGGCAAACTGTCCTGTCCCATGGGGACCTTGCCCAGCAGCCCTGCCTGGGTGCTGCTGGGTCCTGGGTGGCTCAGGGGCTTTGTGGGTGCCATGCCTGGAGCACCTCTGGGTGCTGTGCGCAGGCTAGGGTGCGTCGTGGGTGCTGCGCGCAGACTTTTGGGGGAGATGCCCCCACTCCAGCCTTGCCTCGGGCTGTGCTTTTCTCTGTCCTGCTGGAAGATGCCATGCGGCCACAGGCTAAACCAGAGGCTGTGTCAGCCAGGGGACATCCCGGGGGGATTTGCCCTGTTTTAGGGTGTCCCTGGCCGGGCTGGGTGCCTTGGCAGTTCCTGCAGAGCTGGTCCCCAAAGGCGAAGGCAATTCTGCCCAGGCAAAGGCAGCAGCCCAGGGAGGAGAAGAACCTGCCCCAGTCGCACCCTGGCTGACTAAGGGGAGCCCCAGGGAGTGGATCAGTCTCTTGCCGTGGCTCCCGCCCAAGGGATTGCCAAGGAGCCTGGCGGCGGCAGGGCCGCCCTCGCTTTGCCTTTTCATAGCCTGGGGCTCCATGTTTCTCCCCAGTCTGCGGCCGGGCTGGGGTGGAGGGTGCTGGGGCATCTCCCTGTGGGGCCAGCGCCCGGGGACAGAGTGGGACCTGCTACCCCGCTCTGGGGTGCTGCTGCCTGGGGGGTTCGGTGTGGGCAGGAGGGTGACCTGGGGATGCTGCATCCTCTGGGGGCTGGGAGGGCTGTGGTGGGCACAGGGGCTCAGCCGGGCTGTCTGCATCCCCAGCTGGAGGACTGCACGCTGCAGGTCTCACCCTCCGGACACTACCTGGACCTCGACTTGTCCCTGCTGGAGCAGAGGGATGATCTGGAGGGTTTCTACGAGGAGGTCAGGTGAGGCACGTGGGGTGCCCAAGCCCTCCAGGGATGGGACATGGGCACCCCAAACGCGTGTGAGCGCTGGGGGCCACGGGCTGGGGGCCATGATGGTCCCGCTGCAGGTGCTCACGTGGTGTTCCCCCCACCCTAGGAAGGGGAGACGGCCGACTCTGATCCTGCGCACACAGCTCTCTGTCCGAGTCCACGCCATCATTGGTGAGTCAGGGATGCTCCTTCCCCTGGGCTGGCACGGGTCTGGCAGGTCGGCCTCCCCTGGATGGTGGGGGTTTAGACTCCGCAGTGAATTTTGGCTGGGCTTTTTGTGATGGAGAGAGGGAGCGATACAGCCCAGGGCTGCTCCTGCCCCATAACCCCCTGGCCAGAGTTGCAGGGGACATGGTCACCATGAGGCTCGTGGGGACCCACTGGGTTAATCCCATCCCTCCTCAGAGATTGTGACTTTTGCCTCTTCAGCTGGGAGCCCACCGCCCGCTGCAGATATTCTGGGTCATTCAGGCAAGCTCTAAATATAGCTTTGGAGAATACAAACAAATAGCTCGAGTGCAGCAGAGAAAGCGCTGCTGCAGCTTTGGGCAGCCTGCTCAGAGGTCCTGCAAAGTATTTGGGAGCAGAGGGGAGAACAAGCACTGAGCAGAGTAGTGCTGGCTGGGCATCAGCTCCCGAGTGGTGCGGGAAGGGGCACAGCACGGAGCCCTCTCCCTGCAGGAAGGCCAGGGTCGGGGTCGTGCTCTTTGCTAGCGGTTCCCAGGCTCTGGCTGAGCCCCAGGCTGCTCTGCTTTCCCTCTGGGCTGCTCTGCTTTCCCTCTGGGCTGCTCTGACAAGCTGATAAGCGAGCAGAGGAAGCTTGCTGGGACCTTATGTTTTGCAGAGCCCTCATCAGCATGTCTGGAGGGCTCCTTGTACAGCTTGTTTTTGGCTTGTTACAACTCTAAAGCTGCCCCAAATAGCTCAGGATGCTCGGATAACTCAATTTTTGGATGCAGGAAGCACTGGCTCCCAATGCCTTTGGTCTCCGCTAGTTTAAGCGGGGCTTTTTGGCTTCCCATTGCTCTGGCTCCTCTGTGCTGGCTCCTGCCCACAGGAACCGTCCCCATGAGCACGTAGTCTCCATCCAGCCTCCAGCCTGGTGACTGTCCTTGTGTCCCCAAGCAGCTGGTGTCATGCTGCTATCCTTCCCGTCCCCATCCTGCAGCTCTTCCCAAGCAACAGGGCTGCTGGGGGCTCCGAGACCAAGCCAGGGCTCTCTCTGGGGAGGGATGGCTAAAAGTGGCTCTGCCTCCTGCCCGTGTTCCTGTTTCAGTTCTGCACAGGAAACCAGAGGGGATATTTATGTCATTGCTGGGCAGCAAAAAAAAAAAGAAAAAGAAGGAAATAGGGAGGTGGCAGGGCTGAAATAAGTAGTTGTGGAGCTGCAGCTGCTTCCACCCTGCCTGTCTGACAGCCACGCAGTGCCAGCACCCTGGGGGTTGAGCCGGGATGTGGGGATTTCCCAGGCAGCCAGGAGAATTTCGGAGCCCCGGTTCAGCTGGGGCTGAACCCTGCAGGTCAGGCCGTCAGGCCGCATCTCTCCTTTCCTTCCAGAGAAGCTGTACAACTCGCAGGGGCCGGAGCTGCGGCGTTCCCTCTTCTCCCTCAAGCAGCTCTTTCAGGTACGGTGATGCCGGGGTGCTGGGAGGCTTGGGGGGGGCTCCCATGGGGCTGGCTGGCCACCCCTGCCTCCCCGTGCTGCGGTAATGCCTGGCCTTCACCCCGCAGGAGGACAAGGACCTGGTGCCAGAGTTTGTGAACCTGGATGGGTTGACGTGCCTGATCAAAGTGGGGGCAGAAGCTGACCAGAACTACCAGAATTACATCCTTCGGGGTTAGTATTTGGGTACAGGCCACCTCTCATCCCCGGGGAGGAAGGCTGGCCCTCAGAGGGGTGAGCAAGCTAGTTTGCCTGGGCTACCTTGCAGGCAGCTGCCAGACCTTGCCCTTGTCGTTGCAATGTTGCGTGGAGCTAGGAAAGCCCTACCCCTGCCCGCTGCAGCCCTGCCCGCCGTGCCGTGACCCTGCCCGCTCTCTGCCTTGCAGCCTTGAGCCAGATCATGCTCTTCGTGGATGGGATGCAGGGTGTCATCAACCACAACGAGACCGTCCAGTGGCTGTACACGCTGTCGGGAAGCCCAGTAAGCCCCTGGCTGCCTTTGGGGGGGCTGCCTGTGCCCCCCGGTGCACCCCACTTCCCTGCCCGTGGCTGTCCCCTTGCACTGTCCCTCAGGGGTACCCCACACTGCCTTTGGGCTCGGTTCCCTGGTACCTTTGGGTATGTTGGGTCCTGCTCCCACCCATCTGAAAGTCACCCAGGGTCCCAGAGCTTACCATCTTGATGTGACCATGCTCTTGGGCACAGAGCTCTGAGTAAGAGAGGGTCCCGCTCTGAGTCCCTTCTCGGTGCCCCTTGGCCATCAGCATCACAGCTGCAGGCTGGTCCCTGGCCCCCACAGCGAAGCCATCGGCCCTGGGGCATGGGCACAGCCACCCCGCAGTGCCCTGGCATCACACTGGCAGCCCTCTGCCACTGTCCCAGCTACTATCCCTTGTCCCAGTTTCGCCTGGTGGTGAAGATGGCGCTGAAGCTGCTGCTGGTGTTCGTGGAGTACACAGAGCCCAATGCCCTGCTCTTCATCCGTGCCGTCAACGTTGTGGACCAGGCGAGAGGTGGGTGCAGATCCAGCCATCTGCAAGGTCCCCGCTGGGGGACGGTGTCCCTGCTACAGCTCACATGTCACCTTCGTGTGTTGCTTTTCTCAGGCGCGTGCCCGTGGTCCAACCTGATGGCCATCCTGGAGCAACGCAACGGAGCTGACACGGAGCTGCTGGTGTTCACCATGACGCTGATCAACAAGGTCCAGGGGGGTGGCAGGGCATCCCCACGATGCCACACTGGTGGGGCTCAGTGTGGGTCACACTGGTCCCAGCAGCATCCCTCTGGTCATGCTCAGACACTGGCAGCTCTCCCAGACCAGGACACCTTCTACGATGTGACGGACTGCCTGGAGCAGCAGGGCATGGAGCGGGTGGTGCAGCAGTACCTGGGCAGCAAGGGCACCGACCTCGACTTGAAGCAGCAGTTCACGCTCTACGAAGTGAGTGGGGCTCCCACGGGATCTGGCCATGTGCCACGTCCTGTGGCAGTGGGGAGGACAGGCACGTGGGGTGGCAGGGGTGCCGTGCCTGATGCCATGCCCCCCTGGTCCCTCCGCAGAGCGCTCTCAAGCTGGAGGATGATGTGGAAGAGCCACCCTCGGGGGGACGCAAGGAGCGGAGGAGGACAGATGAGGGCCGGCGCGGGTGGCGATCCCAGGGCAGCTGCCCGGAGCCCAGCCCTGATGCCCAGCCGCTGCTGGAGTCCCCTGGCACCCTGAAGGAGCAGCCCCCTACCAAGGACACCCTGGCTGTCCCTGCACTGAGCAGCCCGGCAGAGTAAGTACAGCTGGAGGTGGCCTGTGGCGAGGATGTTCCTGGGATGGTAAGATTGTGGGGTGCAGCATGAACAGCTCTTGGGTCCATTCCTGGTGCCAGGGTGGAGGGCAGCCTTGCAGGACCTGCTCTCACTCCTTGTCACCTCTTCTTCCAGACCCTGTCCCGGCAGCATCTACAACAGTGCATCCAGCGTGCGGCTGGCCCTGGCCTCCCCCCCGGCCGAGAAGGAGCAGCTCCCAGGCCCAGGCGAGCGCAGTGTCTACAAGTAAGCAGTTGCTAGGCTCTGGGTGCACGGGGAGGTCCCCCTGGGGCTGCAGGGGGGCTCCCAGGGAGAAACAGGGTCTGGGCAGGTACTGGGGCTGGAGGGAATCGTGATAGGGGAGAGGGCATCTGAGAGGGTCCGGCCAGGGGCTCCAGGGCTTCCTTCGGGCACACACAGCTCTGCTCCAGCTCCTCCTTGCTGCTCCTCTCTGGCCATGCTTGCCCTCTCCTCTGCCCACTCTTTCTATCTTTCCTTTTGCAGGCTGCACCAAACTGCCCCTGTCTGGTAAGTGCCCAGGCGCTGCACGCGTGTGCTCCCTCCTGGCATGATGCTCCGGTGGGAGCGGGCACTGCCCTGCCCCACTCGCTGCCCCTTGCGCTCACCTTGCTGCCCCCATCCCTCGCCTCTCCCTCCGAGCCCTGCCTGTGGGACCCCAGCCCGCTCCCCCCATCACCAGCATCCCCCATGGGGTGATGGCACCCTCTGATCCCCGCCTTCTGGGG
Source organism: Anhinga rufa (assembly GCA_013400875.1). NCBI lineage: Eukaryota > Metazoa > Chordata > Aves > Suliformes > Anhingidae > Anhinga > Anhinga rufa. The sequence goes on along the minus strand of VZTV01081735.1, from coordinate 79,331 downwards.
TGAGGTGTCCCTTCTGGGGGTTGCACAGCCCGCCCCAGGGCTGGCAGGGGGCTGGTATTGCCATCCTGGTGGCAAAGTGGGTGGCTCTGGTGGCGGGGACGGTGCCCTGTCTTGCCAGCACCCAACGCCATGCAGTGCCCGGGCAGGAGGGGACTCGCTGGGGCTCTCCCAGCTCCCCATGAGCCCCAGGGCCATAGGGTGACGGTGGGGCAAGGGTCCCATGCTGGACAGCTGCCAGGCAGGTGCGTGCAGGAGGCACAAGCCCCGGGGGGCTGCCGGCAGTGGGGACTAACCCCTGTTTTCCCTCAGGCGGGAGGATGCCCCCTCCTTGCATGGGGACAAGCCTATTTTGAGGAAGTTTGAGTAAGTAGAGGCATGCGTGTGTCTCCAGGCATGTGCTTCCTCGGGCCGGCGCCTGGCTGGAGGCGTCTGGGCTCCAGCCACACAGGGCATGAGGAGCAGGAGGGTCCCCACAAGTCTCTGCCTGGGTGCCCTCCTGGGTTTTGCAGCTTTTGGGTGAAGGTCGCAGTGAGCACCAGGTCTGTTGGGGCCAACAGGTGATGGTGGTACCCTGACAGCATGAGCCTTTGACTCTCATGGGGCTGCGGCATCCCTGACCCTGCGCCATGGTGGCATCACCTGTGTCTCTGCAGGGCTTGGAGGAGGTTGAATCCTCCGGGTCCCTGATGTGGTGTGGCCAGTGCAGGGGTTTCTGTTCTGCGACGCTGGCTGTGCAGTGTAGCATGGCGTGGTTTGCCCATCATCTCCACGGTCCCCATCCCTGCCTTGCTCCTGGCCGACACCCGCCCCTGTTTTGCAGAGCTCGCTTCTTGGAGAACCTGGCTGCAGCCCAGAAGGAGAAGATCTCTTCCATGGCCAAAGGACGGCTCGATGTCCTTGGGGATGCTGCGCTGGAGCATCCCACTGCTCTCACATGGGACAGGGACAGCGGCACCCCTGAGCCTGGGATGGAGCCACCCAGCATAAGTAGGTGCTGCTGGGGTGTGTGTTCCCAGCTCTGGGCTCATCAGGGTCCCTGGGGTGGGTGTTAGTGGCCTCTCTGCCCCCAGCCCATGCCTGTGATACTCAGAGCCATGGAGGAGCTGGGTAGTACCTCCCCATCCCGCTCTGAACACTGGCATCCGAGCGCACCCCGCCAGGGAGCAGGACCCCAACTCTACGTGCAGCCCGACAGCACCTGCCCTCTCCAAGTGGGCTTTCCCAGCCTCTCCCTCTCTCCCTGCAGGGTCTCGCCTGGCTTGGCTGGACACCACCGACTCCCGCAGCACCATCTCCTCTGACACCAAGTTTATGCTGGACATGCTCTACGCCAAGGGCTCCTCAGAGTCGGGGAGGGAGAAGGTCTCCCCCGAGGTCCCGTTGTCCCCCCTGGTCCAGGGTGAGGTGGAGATGAATGCTGAGGGAGGTGGCAGCCAGGAACAGGAGGGTGCCTGGCTCCACGGCAGGGCTCCAGACAGGCCAGTGGCCAGCGCCCATGCCAAGCTGGTGCGTGCTATGTCCAGTGTAGATGCTGAGACCCACAAACAGAAGCTGGAGAATACCGGGATGATGCCCATCAAGAAGGACATGGAGCTGACGTGGGAACGCCTGGAGGCCAGCCCTGTGCAACTGAAGATCAAGGACCTGGACTTCACTGATCTGGGGGAAGAAGATGACTTTGACATCCTGGACACGGGGCCCATAGCCAATGGCTCCTTCCTCCCTCCCAGCATTGAAGCAACGAGTGCTGGAACTCTCACGGTTCCCCCTCCACCTCCTGCCATCCCTGGCTGCCCACCACCTCCACCTCCTCCTCCTGCCATCCCTGGCTGCCCACCACCTCCACCTCCTCCTCCTGCCATCCCTGGCTGCCCACCACCTCCACCTCCTCCTCCTGCCATCCCTGGCTGCCCACCACCTCCACCTCCTCCTCCTGCCATCCCCGGCTGCCCGCCCCCACCAGGGCTGCCTGGCCCCTCAGCAATGGATGGCCCCTCCCAGGCCAAGAAGAAGAGGACAGTGAAGCTCTTCTGGAAGGAGCTGAAGCAGCTGGATCGCACTGTGGGGCCGGGCAGGTTTGGCCAGGCGACACTGTGGGAGTCCCTGCAGAACGTCGAGGTTAATTCTGCCAAACTGGAGCATCTCTTTGAGTCACGGTCAAAGGAAGTGCCAACTTCAAAGGTACCAGCGGGCTGGCACCCATCAGCCAAGGGGACTTGAGGAAGTGGGAGGAAAACTGTTAGTTCCTGTGGGGGCTCTAGGCATGCACTGTCACCCCTGCCCTATGCTGAGGATGGATACCCACAGTCTGGAGGCTTGGTGGGGACAGTGATGGGCAGTGCGCAGGTTTGGCTCACCACCGGGTCCCTGATCAGCTCCCCGTGTCTGTGGTGTTTTCATGAAGGCAAGCCCTTTGCCTGGCAGTCCCCATCCATCCTGTCATCTTTGCAGAAGGCCATCGATGGGAAGAAGGTGGTGGTCGTGCTGGACCCCAAGAGGAGCAACGCCATCAACATTGGCCTCACAGTGCTGCCACCCGTGCACATCATCAAGACAGCCGTGCTCAACTTTGATGAGTTTGCAGTCAATAAGGAAGGGATTGAGGTGAGCACAAGAGAAGCTTGGCCCCTCTGAGGTCCTCATGTGGGTTGTTTCCCCTGGCCAGGAGAAACATGGTGCCTGCGCTGCCAGCCCTGGGGTGACACATCCCGTGGTGACGTCTAACACATCCTTCTTTGCCTGCTCTAGAAAATCCTGACCATGGTCCCGACCGACGAGGAGAAGCAGAAGATCCAGGAGGCCCAGTTGGCCAACCCTGATGTGCCCTTGGGCTCTGCGGAGCAGTTTCTGCTCGCCCTGTCTTCCATCAGTGACCTCACGGCCAGGCTCCAGCTCTGGGCCTTCAAGCTGGACTACGAGAGCCTCGAGCAGGTACAGAGCCATGTACCCCATCTGTCCTCTGCCCTCCCACCACTGCCAGCCCCAGCAGTGCTGAGCATGGAGCCAAGTGTGTTCCTGGTGGGGACCAGCCATTTCCAAGTACGGGAAGTGCCGTCCTGGCTGGGGATGGGCTGCAGGTCCCCAAGGCAAGCATGGGCTTGGGTTGACCATGAGGTGGTTGTCCTCATGGGCAAGGGCAAATGGTGAAGCTCCCAAGGGAGAGGTTGGCCAAGGGATCTCACCTGCCTCTCTCCTCACCCAGGAGATTGCAGAGCCTCTCTTTGATCTGAAGGTGGGCATGGAGCAGCTGGCCAGAAATCACACCTTCAAGTGCATCCTGGCCACGCTGCTGGCCATGGGCAACTTCTTGAACGGCTCCCAGGTGAGGAGCAGAGTGTGGAGGGATGTGGCCTGTCCTGAGTGCTGCAAGGACAGGACCAGCCATGGTGCATGGGTACCCAAGAGGGACCATGGGAAGCCTGGGACGGCACCTGAGGCTGGCTGGTGCTGGTGGGGACCCAGTGGGTCTGCTGACTGGAGGTCTGCTGGAGGAGGGATGGAGAGGCCCTGCTGAGTCCATTGGGGTTTCAGAGCAGAGGCTTTGAGCTGGGCTACCTGGAGAAGGTCTCGGAAGTGAAGGACACGGTGCACCGGCAATCCCTGCTCCACCATGTTTGCCAGATGGTGGTAGAGAAGTTCCCAGAAACCACTGATCTCTACTCGGAGATTGCCTCCATCACCCGCTCTGCCAAGGTGAGGCAAGGCAGTTGACACCTGGGCAGAGAGAGGGTGTGGGCCCCATGGCTGCCCAGCTCCACCAGCACGACTGAGGGCTGACATCTTGCTCTTCCAGGTTGACTTTGATGAGCTGGCCAACAGCCTGGTGCAGCTGGAGCGGAGGTGCAGGGCCTCCTGGGACAACCTGAAGGTGATTGCCAAGCATGAGACCAAGCCGGTGCTGAAGAGCAAGCTGACGGACTTCCTCAAGGACAGCACCCAGCGCATTGTCGTCCTGAAGGTGGTGCACAGGCGCGTCCTCAACAGGTCAGTGGCTCAAGGTCCTGGGGACGCAGCGGGAACCCCGTGGTCCTGTTGGTGGTCTGCCATGACCGTTGTCCCCGCAGGTTTCACTCCTTCCTGCTGTACCTGGGGTATCCAGCAAGCGTGGCACGGGACGTGAAGGTGACGCCCATCTGCAAGCTGCTGCGGGAGTTTGCCCTGGAGTACCGCACCTGCCGGGAGCGTGTCCTTCAGCAGCAGAAGAAACGGGCTGCCCACCGCGAGCGCAACAAGACCCGGGGACGGCTCATCACTGAGGTATGGGGTTGCTTGGCTGGCCACCACCACCAGGCAATGCCCTGCAGGCCCCCAACACCTGCCTCTCCTCTCACTGCAGACCGAGAAGTTCTCCGGCATCACCGAGGCCGCTTCGCCACCCGCTGTGGTGTCCAGTGGTCCCGAAGAGCAGATGGAAGCGGGTCACGAGAGCATGAAGAGCCTGCTGACCTCCCCCACGGACGCCCCTGCCCGCCGCAGCCGGGGCAGCCGGGGTAGGAGTGGGGTGGCAGAGGCACTCAAGGCATGCCCGGCTGGCTGAGCACAGCTGATGCCAGCATCCCTGTTGTCCCCGTGCAGGGACAGGGCATGCCACCCCAGCCCAGGGCTCTCCAGCCCAGGAGGATGTTCCCAGCTCCCCAGACGATGCTTCAGATGAAATCATGGACCGGCTCGTGAAATCGGTGACTCACAACGCCAACCCCCGGCCCTGTGCCAACAAGGAGCGCAGGAGGTCCCGTGGTAATAGGAAGTCCTGTAAGTCCCATCCCTGTCCCCATGCCCTGCCCAGTCTCTGTCCCAATGCTCTGTCCCTGTACCCTGCCCCATCTCTGTGTCCCTGTCCAGATGCTCTTTCTCATCTCTGTGTCCCTGCTGCCTTGACCTATCCCATCTCCGTATCTCTTGTCCCAACTCTGTGGCCCTGTTCCTGTGCACTCTCCCTGTACTCTGTCCCATCTCAGTGTCCCTGTCCCCATACCCTGTCCCACCTCTATGGCACTGTCTCTGTACTCTGTCCTGTGTCCCTGCCCAGATGCTCTTTCCCATCTTTGTGTCCCTGTCCCATCTCTGTCCCTGTCCCCATGTCCTGTCCCATCCCTGCATCTCTGTTCATGTGCTCTGTCCCCCTGCCTTGTCCCATCTCTGTGTCCCTGTCCCCATGCCCTGCCTGGCTCCTTCCTCACTGGCCAGCCCTGACCTCCCATGTTGAGCCCACCGGGCCATGGCAGGAGGTACCCTGAGACCAGACCATGCCGCTGGACCCCATTGCCACCCTTCCCCTCCCTAGCATGCCAGGGCCACCATGTCCAGGCAGGCACCCAGCATGTGTGGGGACCCTGGCAGCCAGCACTGCTCTTGCTGCCAGTGCCACGCTCTCTTCTTCCTGCAGTGAGGCGGACGTTGAAGAGTGGGCTCAGCGATGACCTGGTGCAGGCACTGGGCCTGGGGCGGGCGCCCGGCATGGAGGTTTGAGGGCGCCGAGGGGGCTTGTGCTGCTCCCCACTGCTGGCAGCCGCCAGGGCAGGACGTGGTGGCAGCCCCTGCTGCTCCAGGACTGGCATACTCTGCACCGTTGGTCTCTCCTCACTTTTCCCTGCTGGCCTCCAGCTCCTGGAGTTATAGGCAGCAGGATGGGAGTGATGCCCCAGAGCTGCTCCATGGTGGCCGGGATGGAGGATGCTTGGTGCCCGTGCATGGATGTGGAGGCTCAGGGTTCATCTTCTCAACAGTGTTAGAGGGGTCAAGAGGCTGGACCCAGAGCCCCTTGGGGAACTGGGTCTGGCCCTTGGCTGATGTGGTAATATAGTGAACTGACTTTCTGCCCGTGTCCCTTGTCCCTGCGCTTGAGTCACCCCACTGCTGGGCTGGGATGCTGGAGGCCCTTGATGCCATGGGCTGGTGCAGGCAGCACCGAGGGCGGTGGCAGGAGGGAAGGGGTGATGCTCCCTCCAGCATTCCTGGGGAAGCTGTCACCATGGACCTAGGTGCTGCTGGAGATGTCCCAGGGTTGGCCCTGCCTAGGGATCCCAGTGTCCTCATGCCCTGCGGAGCCCCGAGGGGCTGGGGCGATGCAGTACTCCCTCCTGGGCCAAGCCAGCATCTCTCCTGCTGCATCCCCAGCCCTGTTGCCTAGGGCAAGCACTCAGATTGCAGCCACCAGCCCTGTGGCTTGCAGGCACCATCATCCCTCCCAGGGCCAGCACAACCTGCACCGGGACACCCAGGGGACCCTGCCACACAGAGCAAGGACTGCTGCCAGGCTCAAGGCTGCACGCTCAAGGGCAGGAGTGGTGGCTGGAGCGCAAGGCCACAAGCAGTAAAATCGTGTATATGCCCCATCTCAAACCTCACCTCTCCCTTACAAACCTCTGCTGGGGGATTTTAGCCAGACCAGGACCTGGGTCCAAGACAGGGTTCTTCCCCTCCCAGAGCAGGTCCAGGGCACAGCAACCACATTGCCCCCTGCAAAACTGGCCCTGGCTAGGCTGCAAGCCTCAGAAACATCTCCCTGTCCCTGCCTCATGATGTAAATGCAGCCAGGGCAGCATCTGCCTATCCCTGTGGGGCCTGGGAGATGTCCAGGCAGGAACGTGCCCCCTCCTGGTCCAGTGCTGCTCGTGCCATCCCGGGCATGGATTAAAACCCTGCGGGTGCTAGATGGTGGGTGGGTGCCCTTTCTGTGCATCCCCTTCTGCCAGCTGCAGTGCTTTGGGCACCGTCACCCGTGGCAGAGGCATTTGGGAACAATGTCACATCATCAATCACAGCAGCTCCACCTCAGCACTGCCCTGGCGTTGCCTCCAGCCCTTGAATCCCACACAGCAGGTCTCTGCCGCTTTCAAGGAATGAAGAAAAACTCCACCGGGCAGGTCAGCTCATTCCTCCCAGCTAACCTCTGCCAAGGGTTGTCCCTTTCCCGTGAGTCTGGATGCACCTGGATGCACCGGTGGCCTCAGAGGAGCTGGGCAGTGTCGGCCCACCTCAGCTTGCGAGGTGCCTGCGATGGTCCTGGCTGGCTTTGGGGACAGTAGGATGCCATGCCAAGAGCTGCAGGTGTCTCAGAGGTGCCCCAAGATGTGCTCTGGCTCTCCTCTCTTCTGGGTGCTTGACTTGGGTCCCCAAAGAGAGGATGAAGAGGTCATGAAAGGTGAGAAAGGAGAAAAGGGTAGAAAAGCATCTGCCTGACCCCCTGCACCTGCCCCCAGTACCCAAAGTGACATTTTACATGTGACAGCCCCAGGACTGTCACTCCCTTGGGCTCACTGGGGGGAGCTGAGGCAGGGTGCTGGTGAATACCCCCCCTGCCCTGAGCGGTCTGGCAGCACTCGGGGCGGCCATGTCCTCAGCGAAGGCCTCTGCCAGCCCATTTATTTTTTTTTCCAGCTGGGTTTTTTTTCAGCCTTGGTGATATTTCCAGGACGCCGGGCCCAGCCCCAGGCACACGCTGCCCTTGAGTGGCGCCTGAAGTGCTTGGCTTGGCCACAGCGCAAGTGGCTTATGCCAAAAAAACACCAGGCAGGCACAGACACCCCGGCAAGGGGAAGGGGTGGCGGGATGCTGGAGACTCCTCTGTGAGCAGAAGCAGGTTCATAGGCTGCCCTATGAGGCTTGGCGGGGACCTGGGGCGCGTGTGGCCTCGGGCAGCATCAGCAGAGTCGGGGTGATGCACCCCCAGGAGGATGCTCCAGGTGGGATGCGGTGACCTGCCGGGGCACCTCGCAGCACCCACCACCTCCGTCGTTGCCTCCATCCCCGCCTGCGCCCGGGCTCGGCCCCGCACGACTCCTGCCCACGCCAGCCCGGGGCCACGGCGGAGCCCTGCTGCCACGAGGGGGCACGGCGGCCACGCACACAGCGAGGCCACCCGGAACGGCGCCTCGAGTCCCGCGCTCTTCGGGCCTGCTGGCCTTCGCTTTGCTGTTCTCCCCTCCCTGGCACCCAGGAGGGCTGTACCCTGCTCCCCCGGCCTTGGCGAGGCGTCCTGACGCTTCCCTGTCCCCGACGGAATGACAGCCATGTCCTTGGTCCCAGCCGCTCGTCTGGTTGTCGGGGACAGGCTCCCGTCCCCCTGTGCTCTGCTGCCTCTCCAGCACTCGGCCCTGGCCCCATCTCACCCTGGCCCCCTTCCAGGCAGCGGGGGGACAGCGGCGATGAGCCTGGCTCCACTTGCTGTTGCATTTACCCTCTTCTGTAGCAGTTTTTCGGCAGAGACCCTCTCCCACCCCTTACAGAGTCTGTGCTGGAAGATATCCCTGCCTCCTCCATCCCACCCTGCCAGCCCTTTCCACAGGACGGTCCCAGCACGGGATCCTCTTTGCTGCCATGCTCCAAGGTCAGCTTCAGCCTCGTGCTGTGCGGGCACATCCCCTGCTGCCTTCCTTGAGCTTTGGGGGGGGCCACCCCCAGTCCTGGGCTCATGGCTGCCGTGAAGCCTCACCATCTCGCACAAGAAGCACCATTCCCACCAGGGACAGCACAACCTCACCTTTGTTCATGGATTGGAGCCATCCAGAGAACTTCTTGCAAGCGCTGGTGTATCCTGGCCACCTTCCAGGAGCATCATGATCATCTGCCCCCCCCAAATTACTCTACCGTCTCAGCTGGAGGACTCCTCCTCTACCTCCTGGCCCTGGCACTCTTAAACAATTCCAGGCTGGCAACATGCTCCATTCTGCAACCACCTTCCCCAGCAGGACGGAGGCAAGGGACAGGAACCAGGTCATAGCTGCCGTGACCTACTGCCCTCTCCCCTGGGGGCAGAGGTGGCAAGATGTCACCTGGAGCGTGGCCCAGCCGGATTCCCCTGCGATCTGTCTCGTGGCCAAGGGGGAGCCACGTTTGCCCTGTCCCCATCACCCTAATATTGAGGGCCCTGTGATGAGCACAGGAGAGATGGGAGGGTGATGGTGGGCTAGCAAACCAAGCCCGGCATGGGTACCATGCATGCCCGAGGAGATGGGGGATGCAGAGTACCAGGCATTAGTGGAGCTGGGAGCATTTTGGAGTGTCACCAATGCTTCCCAGCCACACCAAAGGTGCAAGGTCCCTGCAGCCCAAAAGCAGCTCTTGTTTGGAGAACCGTGGTTCTCCAGAAACCGGTGGTTTTGGGCCAGATAGTCCAGCTGGCGAAGGAGCTGCCAAGGCCACACGGGTGAGCAGGCACGGCGACATGGGGCCCTCACCAGGGCAGAAAAGCTTGAGGTCAGGCTGGGGAGCGGCTTCCCAGAAGGTGAAACCTTTCCCGAAGCCATGAATGCAGCTGGAAGCAGAGCTGTGTTTTGTAAATACCTGGGGATCCTGTATAACCTGAAAAAAACAAGTCAGAGGCAGGAATTTTCCGAAGATGAGGGGATTTGCAAAGAGCCGGATCCAGGGTCAGCGCTTGGCTGGATGCTCCATGCTGCCAGCAACACTGTCCTGGGGAGCAGCCCTGGTACTCCCTGAAGGAGCTGCTCCAGCTGCAGCACCCTGGGAGCAGAGAGGTCCTGCCAGGAGCTGGGCAGAGGTTTGGGCTGTGCCCACCATCCAGCCAAGGTGTGTGGGAACCCCCTGCAGATCGGGGATCAAAACCTGGGACTCAGACTGATCCCACCAACGTGGCATCAGATGCACAGGATGGTGGGCACAAACAGTGGTGTTTTACAGCAGCAAAACGTAAGGAAAGCCCAAAAGAAAGTCCTTGGTCATGGTCTGAAGTAAGTTGGAAACAAGGGATAGAAAGTCCTGGGGGGAGAAGGGGGAGAAGATCCCAGCACAAGGAGTTGAGGTGGCTCCACGGTCGGCTGTGGCTCAGGTTGGCCATGCCGTGGGAAGTGCCTCTAGGCTGGGCTTTGGTAGACCCAGTTTTCCATGCCCTGGGCTTGGGGAAGGATCATGGGGACATTAAAGTATTGGGTACAGGAAAGCTTTCCTGGAGCTGAGCCTGGCTTAGCTGAATCACAGCCACCCGAGGATCTGCCCTCCCTGAAGAAAGCCCACAGTAAGAGACGTCTAACTCCGCCAGTGAAGTCCAGCCAGAACCAGTAGAACAGCACAAGTTCAGTGGTAGGACACAAATATTCAATGCTGGGAATAATTAATCACTGTCCTCTGCAAGACGCTTTGGGTCAAAATGAGAGTTAATTCCAGGCAGCGCAACGGCCTTTGTCACCCCTGTACTGTCTCCAGCCCCAGACACCAACAGGCTCCGGTGTCCCACATCTTCACCGCAAAGAAGAATGGAGTCACACCATCCCAAGGGCTCTTTGAGGACATGGTGTAGGAGAGAAGGAGCCCCATCTGCCTTAGTTAGCGAGGAACATTTCCAGCATCCCCTTTCCCATGGGCTTGATGGTCCATGGTAGGTGCCACAAGTGACATCCAAGGGGGTCCCAGCTCCATGGTCCCCTCTCCAGACACCTGCTCCCAGGGCAGGACTATACCCCATGGCCTGTGCAAGGAAGCAAGCGCTGGCGCAAGTCTCCATCAGCACTGAACAGACAAAAGTGCCCTGTTACCTACTCGCTTGGGTGGTGTTTCCTAAGGAGGTAATAGCAGTGGGAGAAGGACTTGCTGTTTTGGGGATTAAGTACCTGTGGGAGCAGCATGGATGAATCACATCCCTCATGGGCTTAAAGCCCCAGGAAATGGCTCATGGCACTTCAGAAACAATGCCATGAATCTTCTGCAGATGAGATTAGGGAGTGGAACAATATCTCAAAACCTGTTAGTCATGGGAGGCTCCACCGAGCTGGAGGAACAGCCTAGGGCAAGGGGAGCACTAGGAAGATGTGTGCGTCCCCCCCGGGGACCTGCGTGAGCAGCACCAGGAAGGGTGTGGGAGGTGGCTGCGGTCGAACCAGCGCCGTTTCCCCTTAGAAAGGTGAGCTGTAATTAGCAGAACGGGTACAGAAGAGCTCAAGTAGGTCAAAAGGTAATGGGGCTATCACCAGCGTTTCCTAACAGCGCAGCGTGGCTGGGAGGCACCCTCGGGTGTTGAGCAATGGGAAGATGAACAAGGCCAGGCACTGTCTTCAAGGGAATAGCCACCAAGGTCACCCTAACCTCACGCTGGCCTTTTTGGGGTGAGCTGGGGAATGGCCAAGGCTGGCAAAAGGTGCTGGTGGTCCAGCCCCACCCACTGGACCTCTTGGTGAGAGCAGCCATGGAAAGCCCTGACTGTGGCCATCTACAACCCATCTTGATGTGTCCCGCAAGAAGGGCATCCCGAGACCATGCATGAGGAGGTCTGGAAGGGATGGATGAACGGATGCCCAACCCAACTCTGAAGGAGATGCGTGAATTCACGTTGCAATTTGGGATTGGCCACATTTGCCCTTGCTGAAACACCATCATCAGTACAGACTCTACGTTCTGTCTGTCTCCGTAAAGTACCGTATCCCTGACCCCGCTCCTTTGCATGCCCCACAGCTCTGGCCCAGCCAGTGCCGCAAGGGATGTGATCTCTGGAGACCACGTCTTTGGAAAACCCTTCTCCAACTGGGTTTTTCAGTGAAGTGATGGGTGGCGATGTTTAACAGGCTCCTCTTCAGAGCCAGAGTTCCCCGAGGCTCTGCCTTGTGGCCACCTCCATTGTTTTCACTGAGGTGAGTAGCCCAGTGCTGCAAGCGAGCAGATTCCTGCGGAAGAGCCCCCCGCCTGCCCTGCTGTTGGGAACATCCCTCCTCCTCCTCTACCTCACCAGCATTCCTGTCATTCCCCTGCCTGGAAGAGCAGGGCTGTGAACCCAGCCGGGTCCCACCACCACACCCCGGCAAAACCACCCCAGCCTGTTTGACGCTGCACTTCTGCAGTCGCCGCTGATGAAATGTGTTTTTCCCACCGGTACCAGGGAGGTTGTTTCCAAGAAGGATGGCACAGGCACCCATTTCCATTGCCAGCACCATGCCAGGGCTCGCGGGGTCTGGGAGGGGCGGCCGGCACTGACGGCAGCCGAGCTGGCAGATTCCAGCTCCTCCAGGATTGGAGACCAGTGTTGATGCTGGCACGTGAAAGCCTCTCGCCTTCCACGCAGAGGGCACCGAGGGTCAGGCCCACAGTAGGGACGCACGAAGGATCACCGCGTACGGAGACTTGGTGAAATATTAAAGCAGGTGCTTAATAAAGCGAGCCCAGCAGCAGCAATTACCCTGTGTAATAAACCTGGAAAGGAGAGGACTCTGTCCCCCTGGCCGGGGAGGAGCAGGGAGCTCCTGCCGGCGCTTGCCGGAGGTGGCACGAACCTGGCACCCGGCGCTGCGCAGCAGGACTTCCCTTGAGCCTCAGGGCACCAGCCGGGGCCAGCCGGGAGCTGACCTTCCAGCGTGGCTCCCCATGCCACAGCCCCAGAATAATGCTGGTACCCCCGGGTGACGGGGTGCTGCCTGCTCCGGGTGGCGGACAAAGAGCAGGATGTTGAGAAATGGCCTGGGATCACCCAGGGGTCTTTCACCCCCCACATCGCAGGGAGCGATTCACACCTTACCTGCCTGCTCCAGGCACCGGGCGAAACCCGAGCACGGCTGGCCAAGGCACCCAGCGGGACCCGGGTGGCGCATGGCCCAGCACCCGTACGGTGCTCCCCCAGCAGACGAGCAGGTCCTGGGGGCACCACCCCACGAGGGGAGACACCGATGGAGGGGCGGCCCTGCGGGGAGGCTGTGCCCTGTGCTCCCCCCGTCTCAGTGGGACTCGGGCCCTCGGGGCACTGGTTCTGGGCCTGGCAGCGGCAGGGGACCCGCCGGCCTGCCGAGCGGGGCCGAACGCGCTGCTGCTTCCTTCCCGGCACGGGCACTGAGCCAAGCTGTGCCGGGCCGAACCAAGCCAGGCCGAGCTGTGCCAAGGCATGCCATGCTGAGCTGTGCTGAACCGCGCTGAGCTGAGCTGTGCTGTGCTGCAGGGGGCATGGCACCTCGAGCCGTGCTGACCCGAGTCGAGCCATGCTGACCCAAGCTGAGTTGAGCTGAGCTGTGCCTGCCTAGGTGGCATGACGTCCCGAGCCATGCTGAACTGAGCCGAGCTGTGCTGTGTCGAGCTGTGCTGGACCGAGCTGAGCCAAGCTGAGCCATGCCTACCCAGGTGGCATGATGTCCCAAGCCGTGCTGAACCGAGCCAGGCTGCAGGTGGCATGATGTCCTGAGCCGCACTGAGCTGAGTCGTCGAGCTGAGCCACGCGGAGCTGAGCCGTGCCTACCTACATGGCATGATGCCACGCCGTGCTGAGCCGAGCCGAGCTGAGCCGAGCCTGGCCGAGCCATGCCTACCTAGGCGGTGTCCTGTCCTGAGCCTAGCCGCGCCAAGACGCGCTGAGC
>VZTV01081735.1:4827-64893 GCA_013400875.1 Anhinga rufa | reverse complement strand
CGAAGCCCTCGACGGCCCCGGCGTGGGGTCGGTGGGGAGCGGGGCGCCCCGCGGCCGCCGGCGCGGCGCGGCGAGCAGGGTGCCGTCCCGGCGCAGGGCCACCAGCTCACCTGCTCGCCCCCTCTCCTCCACGTCCAAGCAGAACTGGCCGGGCTGTACCCGCCGTCGCCCTCGCCCCGAAGCGAGGAGGCTCTCGGGGAGTCGCGTTAGCCCCGTGCAAGCGGCCGCTCGACTCGAGCGTCGACCACCAGTCACGGCGTGATGCAGGGAGACGCTTTTCCTGAAAGCTGGGAGATTGGATGGGACGCGTGGTGGGGCTGGCGCAGAGCCGGGCCGCTCTCCTCTCCTCCGCTCTGGAGCCATGCTTGTTCTTAGAAAGCTTCTCATGGCACCTCTAGAGGCTACGGCAGAGCTGGCTACCTGGGGCTGAGCACCGCTGCTCCTTCCAGAGCTCTGTCCTGGGAGCTGCCGGGGCAATGATGCTGTTCCCTCCCTTGGCAGGGGCATCCTTGGGAGGTGCTGCCCAGCTCCTCTCTGGGCTGCCTGGCACAGAGCTCGTCCTTCGGCAAGGTGGCTCTGCGGGGGATGTGCTGTTCTCCCGGCACAGGCTTTGCACAGCTCTGGCTTGGTGGCTGAATTTCTTCAGGATATCTTGGTATACAAGTGCTTTCCCTTCTCCCTCCTGGCAGTGGGACTGGAGGGTGATGAAGGTAGCTGGGGTGGGCAGGTGCTTTGCTGTGAGATGATGGCAGCAGGCATGGGATGAGGAGGAGGAAGCACTGGAGCCGGGGTGGTGGTTGCTGCAGGTGGGCTGGGTGGGTGCCGCTGCCTTCACATGGATGCAGAGGGGAGGGAAACCTGTGGGCATGACCTTGGTGGTGCCCCCAAGGCCAGGAGCCTTCATCCTGGTGGGAATGTCTGGGCTGGGTACTTCCAAGTTGATGAAGGGGGTTTGTGTGCTTCCTAGAAAATTGGGTCTTGTGATGGAGAGTCGCTTTGAGAAGGAAAGGTGAGAGCTGGATCCCCTGTCCAGCTGGAAGGGCCCTGTGGCGCTGGTGGGAAGCGGAGGGAGGCTGCTCTGGAGGAGGAAGCTCGGAGGAGCAAGGCAGTGGATGAACAAGGATTCAGTCAGTGAAGGTCAAAGCTCTGGTGGGGCAGGGCTGCCTGGGGAGGACATGTCCGACAGCCACGCGCTTGCAGGTGCCTTGTGGCATGCCAGGTCAAGCCAGCCCTGGCTCTGTGGCATTGCCTGTATAATTAGTGAGTCAGTGGTTGGAACAAGGTGTTCTTGCCCTGGTGCATTGAGGTGACACCTCTGCAGCTCTGGTGTTTGCTCTCAGCTGTAAATACTTTGTGGTTTTACAGGTTTGAGATGCTGCCTGCGGTGCGGGATCGGTGTTTCCTTGCTGCTGCTCCAGCAGGTGCCTGCCAAGGGGCAGATGCAAGGGCTGCTTTGGCTGGGATGATATCTCTCGCTTGAGTATTTGCATAGTAATTAGCCTGATTCTTTTGCAGATTAATTCTGGACACCTCCTGCCAACTGGGTGTTGAGTGTCACCAGTGTCTCCTGTGGGAGTAGCCAGGGAGGGTCAGTGCAGGAGCAACCTTCTCTTGGAGAGAGACAGCCTGGCCCTCCTCCTCTTGGTCATGGGAAACAAAACATGGCAGAGGGACTGGGGTGCCTGGGGGTGCTGGGCATCAGTATAGGGGTGTGTGGTTGGGGACAGGGCTTCTGCCACACTGGACGTCATGCTGGACCCTGCAGGTCAACCAAGAAATGCAACAAAGTCCGCTCCTGATGCCTGCCATGGAGCAGCACAGGTCCCAGCCCAAAAGACTTTGGGGGGTGTTTCCTTTTATATACTTCTTGGCTGCTGGCTTACTCCTGCAGCAGGGATTTGCTGCAGCACAGGTTCGGGGATGCTTACCTGGAGCAAGGGAATGTGGCTGCAGTGCTGTTGTATCTCCTGGTCAAGGTGTCCCAGCTCTCCCAGTTGCAACTCCCAAGTTGAGCTCTGCCTGTGATGCTCCAGCCCCTTGTGCTGGTCTGGACATTGCTAGCTTATCAAAACTTGGGTTATGGAAGGGTTGAAGGAAAACTAATTGTGCAGCTCAGTGGGAAAGTAGCAGAGCAGCTGTGGGGCTGTTGCAGAGCAAAGCCGCTGACCCTGTGGTAGCATCAGGGACTGGAAAGTTGTGGCTTTTCCCATCTGTTGCAGGTTTGTGTTTCAGGTGTTGCACATGGGGCTGGAGTTTGGCAGAGGTGGGCAGCTGCCTGCTGCTGGAGGGGAGCGAGGAATGCTGTGGTCTCCCATGGTGCATCCCCTGGGCTAGCAAAGTAGGTGGCCACTAGTCCCTGTGGTGCTGTGTTTATCCATGGCTGAGACCTTGGGGCTCTTGCTCAGCATCCCAATCGTCCTGCTTCTCCAGGAGTGTGACTCGGGTGTATGCAGCCTGGCTGGGGGCAGGGGGTGAGGAAAGTGTTAATTCTGCCTTCCTAGAGGAGGTCACAGCTGTTTGCAGTGAGGAGGAGAATGCCCTCCTGTGCAGGCTTGGGCTGGGAGAGGTCAGCCCTGGGAGGACAGGCAGGATGAGGAGGGGAGTGTAGATCAGCTGCTCTGACCCAGGGCTGGGAAGGAGATGGCAGCCATCTCCGTGCTGCCCTTGATGTGTTGTCCTGAGCCTGCCCATGAGTCCAAATCCGCCTCAAAGATGAGCCCATGGTCTGGCACAGGCTTTGGCCAAGTGTGGGAAGCTGGAGGGAGCCCAGCACACCTGTGGTGTGGGCAGGCTGGGTACAGGCAGCTGCCTGGCTTGAAGCTGATCCGGCACCGGCAAGCTGTGGCGTAGCTGATACCCGGCATCCCTCGCTGCCCATGTGTGGTCAGGGCACCCCAGGGTGCTGATCCTGGTGGTTGGCACCCACGGGCTGGCAGTGCAGGCGTGCTCTGGCAGCTCACTGGGAGCAGCCTTGCTCCAAGCATCAAAGGGCTTGTTCCTGTGTGTGCGTGCCTCTTCCCAAACCTGAAAACAGCACTATTGGGTGCCCTGGGGTGTGTCAGAGTCCCCTGAGCCCTGTGAGCGAAGAGGAGGGGTGTTGCTTTTATCCCCAATCTCCTCTCTGTCATAAAAAGCACTCCAGCCTCTGTAGCCTGTGCAAGGGTGATGGTCTGCAAGAGCAGCCTTGGGGAGAGGTGATGAGCTACCATTGCTTGGCTTCTCCAGGTTCAGGCTGACAGCACTTGGTGCAAGGTTTGGTTTTGACCTGGGTTGGTTTAGATGTGACCCTACATCATCCTTTGGTCTTAGTGGATGCCTGGAGACTTGGCGATTCCACGGAAGCCACCCAACACAACTGGGTTTGGGGTTTGGAGGTGGTGGAGGGACAGCTCTGAGCATCCTGGGGCTCAGCGGCGCAGCTGGAGCAGTTGCGAGCCCCTTGCTGTTGTGTAGCTGTGCTGCGTGCGGCTGCTTGGGGTGGTTTTTCGAACAGTAGCCAATCGCCCAATTTACTGCAGATCCTTGAAGAGGACTGAATGCAAACCAGCCCATAGACCCTGCCTGCCTGCAGGGTTTTGCCAGAGTAGAGGGAAAACACGAGCTGTGTAGCAAGATATTGATTCTTACACTTCAGCTTGGATGATAAGTTGAAAACAGTGAATCATTGCTCTGTCTGTAAAGGCTGCGCTAGAATTACACAACTCTGAAAGAACCCAAAGCCACAGGACCGCTGCCTGGGCGAGGTGATCTGGGTCCCTTGCATCCTTGCTCCTCCTCGGTGTAGGCTACAAAGCCAGGAGGCACCTGCAGACTGGTCTGTCCTGCAACAAATCATCTTTGTGAACAAAACTGGTTGGCAGGTCAGGCTGCTCCAGACCCAAACCTGCCATGTTTTCCCCTCTTCTCCTCCTTCCTCGCTTCGGGGGAAACTGTTTTCCTGGTGAGGCTCTATTGTTACAATTGCATGCCCCATTAACAATCTGAAATGGGTCAGAGCTTCAGATCATGTTCAAGGTTAACAGAGGCTTTGCAACTTGATCGTAGTCAAGCGGAGCTTCAATGTTTCCCATGGACTCAACAGATGTTGAAGCATCTGGTGACTGCAGCAGGATGGAGTGATTCAATCCAGATGTTGGGATTCTTGCTGTTCTGCTGTGAAGGTAAATCGCTTCCCTTGGTAAGAGAGCAGCATCGCTCCCATCTGGACTTTGACGCTATCTCTTAGTCCCATTTTCCAGCTAAACTGGGTGATTGGGAGATGTCAGGGGTCCAGACTTTGGGGCCGTTGAGTAACACACGCTGCCTCGGGGATGGGTGCCTCTGCTCCAGGGCACGGCTGGAGCACCGGCACGGCACGCTCGCAGCCTGTGTTTGGTGCTGAGCCTGCCAGCAGCCTCACGATGTGTGAAGCTTCATGCAGTGACACTATAGCTCTCCATAGGCAACGTCTACTCTGCTTCTGGAGCCAGTGAGACAGCTCAGAGATAACCGAGGTCTTCCCCAGGCTAAGCGCAGGCTGAAAATCAGCTCGTTCCTTGGAACTGCTTTGGTTTTCCAGGATCTATTAAAAATTAACAGAGACTACTCATCCAAGCTGAGGGGGGGGGGACAGGAACAAAACCAAACACCCAAACTCCACCCTGGTGTACAAGCAATCCCTTGCATATTTAAAGGAGGAAAAAAAATATGCAACATTTAACTCTCTAGTTATGGGGTTTGCTGCCAGTTTCTGAGAGCAGAGCAGAAAACCTGCTTTCTCTGCCTCTCTTTGCAGGGCTGAAGCTCTCCCCCAACCTTGTCAGCAGTCCTCCACAGTTTTAGGATTATTTTTCTCCTCGATAGGCTTCTTCAGAAATAGATACCTACCCCTGCTCACCACAGATGTTTAGATATATACGCTCAGCTTTTTCTCATGTATCTATTAAATAAGCACTTTCAAAGCCTGCTAACAACACAGACCTGTTGGGTGGTATTTTAGCACCGTTAACCAAAAATGATGAGCACAGCTAATTAGGAGGAAAAGTGCGTAGAAGTTGCACACTGTGGGAGAACAGAGTTGGTAGAGAAACCCAAGGTTGCTTTATTAGCGCTCGGGGTTATGCGGGGACATGAGAGCAACAAAGCAGAGACTTCCCTGCAGAAATGAGATTGTCAGATGGGAACGGATGCTTCGGAAGGAGAAGTGTAGGCAGTTGCTGCCCTCTAGTCCAATGAGCAGCACATCTTTAATGAGGTCTGGGATTGTGTTACCCACTGTTGAGTCCAGCTCCCCTCAAGGCAGAATCTGCTTACAGAAGAGCCGTGCTGCTTTACTACTGGTAGCACAGGGGTGGTGGACTTGGCAAGCCAGGGTTTGGCTTGAGCGGGGATGGGGTGGGGGGGTCTTCAAGGTGCCTCCACCAAGCCTGGGCAAGCATTTACCTTCTCCCCATAGCCTTCTTTCAGTGCTGGTCCAAACCCCCAGCTGGGTGACGTCTGCTTGCCCAGCTGGCCTGTGCAGGGGGAAGGGCTGCAGGGCTTTCATACCTCTGCGCCTCCTGACATCCCTCCTGTGAGCTCAGATCCGAGAGACTGTTGTGGAGCCCGCACGATTGAAAATGCCCGAGACTGTTGCTGTCATGCTGTCAGTGCATTGCTATAGGTACAGTTTGGGACTTTTTTTAACCTTGCCCAGCATATGCCTGTTACCTCCTCCTCTGGTTCTGCCCGGCTGCTAGCGTATATCTGCCATCTCCAATCCCGGTTCTCCTGTCCCAGCCTGTGCATGCTTCCATGTGCAACATATCACTTCTGCTTCCTTCTCCCCTGGAGAGCTGCCAGCCCCTTTATCAACTTTCCTGTTGAGAGCTGGTTTCCCTGTCGCACATGGTGCTGTCCTGGGATTTGCTGGCTCTAAGGCTGTAATCTTGAAAAGCAGTTTTCGGCTTTACAGGCTTTGTGGTGGCACAGCCTTTTGCTGGGCAGCTGACCCTGGGGAGCCAGATGGTGGGTGCTCCCCAGGCAGGCTGGGGGTGGGCTGGTGAGCCAAGGTCCCGGAGGAGGTACCTGCCCTGATGTCTTCTGCAGAGGCTTTGAATGTCTGGCCTCTTTTAAGCCTTTCTCTGTTTCTTTTGGTGGTGGTGATCTTGTGCTGGGTCTCATGGCTTCCACCAGACATACCCTTGAGCAGATTTGTGATCCCTCCCTACCCTGTTTCTCCACTCTGGTGGTCATACTCCAATTTAGCATAAACATCACACAGTGCACATCTGCTTCTCATAACCCTGGCCAAAGACACAGTGACCAATGCTTTCTCCTCTCCAGGGTCCCAGTTACCAAGCTGTGTAATCTGGGGTGTGCAGCCATCCTGTGCTGATTTCTTTCCCCCCTTCAGCTGGTGTGCTGGGCTCTGCCTGCACTGTCCCAAGCTGAAGGTTGTGTCTGGGTGCTGCCCTGTGCATCACCCTTCAGCATGTCCAAGCTCATCAGCCTGGAGGGCCACCTTCGTGTAATTTAGGAAAATGCACCAAAGTGGTCTTGTGATACTCAAACTCTGACTCTGAAGAGCTGGTGGGAGCTGTAGATGGAGGGTGAGGAGGGGACAGCTTAAATCAGGTACAAAAGGGGCTGGTGTAGTTTGAGGTGGTCACAGGGGTATGGCTCTTAACCTGGAGGTCTAAACAGCTCAGTGTATTTCAAAAGCTCTCTTGGCTGAAGCTCAACTGGTGCTCACTCAAGTGTTTTGCTCAGTTTCTAAAAAAAAAAAACCAAACCCAAACCCTGAGCACCACATGGATCTGCAAGCTGCAAGAGAAAGTACAGTTGGTGCAACTGCAGAGCCCATCGTGATGTGGGGATGGGCAGGGCTTGCATCTGTTTTTCTGCTTGCCTGGGCTTGTGGCATGTAGTGGGGGTTTATTCTTGTGACAAGGGGAGTGGTGAGATGGCACCTTACAAGCAACGCAGAATTTCACCACCAAAATACCCCCGAACTGCTACAACTCCATTGAAACTGCTGTAGCTTTATTGTGATGCTGCAAACTCTGAGCTGCTTAACACGGTGATCCCCTGGGCTTGCTCTGGAGTGACTGCTTTGGTCAGCACTGCCCCAAAAGTCTGGCTTTGTCCCTGCTGGCACCATGTGTCCCAGTCCCCTGTGACTTGTCCACCTCCATGGTGCGGTGGGTGCAGTGGCACCCTGTCCTCTGTGGCGGTTCAAGGCTCTTCCATGGCTGACCTGACCCACCCTGTGGCCAGAGGTTCTCCTGGTCCTGCAGTGGCTGTGGTGCTTTGCTGTCCTGGCTGGAAATACCTTCCCTGAGATGTCCTGGGGTGGTGATGGCTCATGGTGGTCCATGTAGAAGAGCTGGTCTTCCCTTCTGCTGCTTGTGGATGGCTTAGCCCTGCCTGTAGTAGACCTTAGGCACAACCTTCTGCCTTCCCTTGCTGGCTGCTGGGGCCTGATGTGTTATCACATGGGAGAGATGGATATGGGGCTTGGTGTTTCTCCAGCCTGCTGGGGAGCCTTTTTGCAGCCCAGGGATGCTCCCCAGCAGGTGCCCCAGCATGGCTTTGCTGCCACCAGCTTGTTCCCTGTGAGCATCTTCAGTATCGCATCCCGGCCATGGCTGGTGGAGCTTTCTGGCTTCCCAGCTGGGCTCCCATCTGGCCTCTCTCTCTCTCCAAGACCCCAGACAGATGTGTTACTGGTGCCGGCTTGGCGTCAGCACCAACCTGGTCGAGCTGTCCCTGGGCTGTGGGTGTCCTTCCCAGCGACAGCTCTTGCTGATGGATGGCTCTTGCGGCTCGCAGGCGCTGTGTTCTGGGTTCATCATGTTCCTTCTGGAGGTGATTATTAACCCAGTTATCACTGCAGCTCTTTACAACTTCCTCTTCTCGGTGGAACATCCATCCATCCCAGATGAGCTCTGATGTATGGGCTGTGCCCTTTCCCAGGTGATGTCTGTGCTGCCATCTTCTCCCGCTTATCCCTGCCTGGGGAAAGCTTAAATCCTTAACCATGAGAGTCCAGCTGCTCTTTCTGGGGAGCCGATCTCCCCTCGGTGGGGATGGTGTCTGCTGGAAGATCCCGTCTGGCCCCGGGATGCAGCGAGTGGCTGCTTCTAGGAAATTCCCTGCACCCTTTTTCTGCGAAACCCTGAAGCGTCGTGGTGTTGCTGGGAGGAGAGGCGCTTCCTCTGCCCTGCCTGTTTGCAAGCGATGCTGGGTTGCTCCTTGCTGGCAGCAGCATCGCTGCCGTGCCAGGGCTGGGCTGTGTCCCAGGCTGTCCTGGGCCTATTCCTTCTGCATCTGAGGAAGACTGGTGCTTTTGCACATGCTGACCCTGCTGGTGTGAGCCCTTAGGCTGAGCTTTGCAGGTATGGGTGCCAAGCCACCCTCCCAAGAGCTTAAAGCTGACTGAGGCTGACTGCAAGCTTGTGGGTGCATCCTGGCCTCCTCGAGCAGGCACTGGCCTTGAGCAGGGAAAGGTGGCTGGGCTCATTTCTGTCCCGGCTGCACCAGGGCCATATGCAGCCTAACAAGCTCCTGGCTTCATTAGCAAACAGCATCTGCTGTCAGCTTTGGCAGGGGGATAAGGCAACTGGGTGGCTTTTAGTGATGGGGAGGGCTGCAGCTCCCCATGCTGATTTATCTCATGGCTGCTCTTGTGCCGTTGGGCCCCCAAATATTGATGCACCAGAGCTGGCTCCTGCTCCTGAGAAATGGGCTTTAATTCAGGAACTGTGGGCACATCTGTGCTGGCCTTGGGGCTACTTGTCGTCTCTGCCTGGCTGCTTCAGGTTGTCTAGGCAGAAAATCGGATTTCCCCCCTTCTCAGTGGTTTGCTAAGTGAAAGATATCTCCCTGGGTGGAGGTGATGATGTGTGAGGCTTCAGAAACACTTGGTTAATCTGTTGTAATTCATACCATCTGGCCCTCATCCCTGGCATGGGGAGGGGGCTGGGTCACCCACATACCCCCTGCGGTGATGGGCGTCCCCAGCTCTGCCTTCTGCTGTGGGCTGCAGGCCTGGCGGGGGGCTGCCTGGCCCCCACCCCACCCCGTCGGACCTGCCGGAGGGATGCGGATGTGGCACTTCACCCTGGGCTGCGGGAGCTGTCAGCACCCGGGCTGGTAATCTCCCTCCGGCTGCCCGTGCCGGCTGTGCCGTGCGTGGGGGGCCCAGGGGAGCGGTGTGTGCCCCCCCTTGGCTCGGGTCCTGCCCAGGGAAGGAGGCTGAGGCTTTGCAGGGATGCCCACCCAGGCTGTGTGTTGTCCCCTTGCCGGGGATTTGGGGATGGGATTTGGGTCATCCCTGAAGGCATCTCCCTGGGTTTAATTTAATATAATTAGGCTCATGGCTTCCTGAAACCAGGTGCTGAGAACCAGCAGCAGCAGCATTACCAGGGTTGCTGCCACCTTCTGCCACCCTGGCCACATCCACCGGCATGGGGGGGCTCCATGGGGCGCGGGGACACCCCACTGCCGGCACAGCACGCTGCCATGTGAGCTGCCGGCTGGGGTGCGGCTTCCTGTTGACGGTGATGCCGCTGGCTGCAGTGGGGTGGGGGCTGCCGGTGCCCCTGCCTGGCCCCGCTCCCCCGGTAGGGCCGTGGGTGCGGGCAGGCGGTGGGGAATGGCTGGCCGGGGAGGAGGGAGCCCACAGGCGGCTGGGGTGGCTCAGCTGCCACGGGCACAGGTGCTCCTGCTGTCCCCTCCCTCCCCAGCACCCTGCCAAGAATTTGTTCCTTCTCACCCAGGACTGACATCACCCCTTTATCGCTCCTCGCTCCAAACGTGCACAGCATCCGGGAGGTGTTGGTCACAGGGCCCTGACCTGCCACAAAGGCTTTTTGCTGGGTGCTTTGTCCTGCCCCATGCAAGGACACCCCCCACCCCGAACCCTTTCTGGGGTGTCCCATCCCCTCCGGTGGCACCATCCCTGCTGTGTCGTGGTCTGGCCACCCCACCTTGCCCTGGGCTGCTTCATCTGCAGGGTCCCCATGTTGTTGCCAGGATGGAGCCAGGATGACTGTCCCCAGGCAGCCAAGCCGGGATCAGTCCCTGCTGCACCCGCTCGGGAGTCTGGCTGAGCCTCCCTGCGGTGCGGTGTCCCATGCCTGGAGGAGCTGCATCCAAGGTGGTGGTGGAGAATCCTGCTGGGGCCAGAAGGCAACACCTCCGAGCAAAATGTCAGCCGTGTTTAGCTTGGCATCCCAGGCAGGATTTGAGCTTGAGCCTATGGAAACAAGCAGCTCAGTGTGTTAATCTGCTCAGCCTCAGGGCCGTGGCTCTCCTCCAGCTGACAGTGTCCTTGAGCCCAGCACCGTCCCAGGCCTGGGAGGCTGGTGACAGCAGTGACAGCCCCTTCTTGATGAGGCATCTCGGGCAGGGTGGTAGGACATGCAGCCCAAAAGCTCTGTGCAGGAGGTGGGATCAATATCCTGGGAGTTGGGNGGGGGCATGTGGGGCACCCAGGCAATGGTCTGCAGAGCTGGGAAGGGGATGATGCTGCTACAGGTGTCTGACCCAGCTGACAGGCACCCACCTGCCTCTGGGCTTGGGGAGAGTTGGAGTGTCCCCAAAGGATCCCTCAGCCCATCCTTGCCAGGTACCTGGGTGCCCCTGGGGCTGCCCGTGCTGCCAGGGCTAACTGGGGGAGCTGGTCCATCGAGGGATGCTTAGTCTTGGGGCAACCCCACTCCAGCTTCCAGGTCCCAGGCTAGGGTGGCTGTGGAGAGAGCACCTCCCAGGGAGCTGCCGCTGCACCCAGGCACCCGCTGGGCTCCAAGCAGCTTCGTAGCAGCACAGGGCTTCTTCAGCCAAGCTTTGCTTCTGACTGCTGAGGGGACAGTGCTGGTCCTCTCCCATTGTGCGTGGCTCAGGGATGAGGATTCGTGGCTCACAGCTCAGTTGGGGAAGCCACTCCTGGGTCATATCAGGGTGAGCACCGTGGACCTATTCTACCAGCCCTCCATCACATACCGTGCTGGCGTTGGGCATGGGCCAGGGGGGTGGTGGTTGCGGTTTGGCAGCTCTTGGACAGTAGCTGTGTTATCTCCTGTCTTGGCTCCACTCAGCAAACTGTGGCACTGATTCTGAGCATGTGTTGGTGTGTGGCACCCTCGGTGCTGGCTGCAGGAGCAGCGCAAATACCTGAGACAGCACAAAGCCAGGGCTGTGCCATGCCTGACTCATCTGAAAAAAAATGTGCCAGCACCAAACCAGGACTGTGGCTTCAGCTGGCGGCATGTGAGCCTGTGCTGCAGCCTGACCCCGCAGCGAGGCAGCGTGGGTGGTGCCTGCCCCCTGCCACGGCCGAGCAGCAAGCTGGCCAGGAGCTGCCAGGCTGCTTCATCTCACACTGGCACAACTCAGCCCCGCTGGTTTCACCAGCAAGGGGCATCTGTGGGCGGTGGGCATGCCATGCCGCGTGGTCGGTCCTCTTTGCCCTCCCTGAGTGCGCAGGAGGCCAACCCGTTTTGCTTCATCGAGATGGGTAAAGCCAGGGCTCCTCATGCCAAAATCCCAGCGGAGGCTGGCATGCTCCGCTCCTGGAGGAGCCACTGCAGTGGCTGGAGCTTTTGCGAAGTCCCTGGGGAATTGCTGCTGACCCACTGCTCCGGCAGACGGCCAGCTGGTCCCCGGGGCTGGCGTTTGCCCCCGCTTGCTCAGCCTGCAGAGCTCTGCTGGATTTTGCAACTTGGGATCTGCTCCTGTTGCAGCAAAAACGTCTGGCTGCTGGCCTGAGGCCCATGGGGGGGTTGTGATGGGGGCTTCAAGCTGCCTGCCCTTCTCCGCCACGCTTCTCCTGTGCTCCTGGTCCCTCCTGCCAGCATGGATGCAAACCGGGAGCTGGGGTGGGGTGGGGGGGAAACCGGCGCCAGCATCTCCTCGTGATGCAGCATCCTCAGAGGGCGGCATGCCCAGCACCAGCCTGGCTGGGGCCGTGCAGACTGGCCGGCTCCGGCGCTCCAGGCGGGGCGAGCCAGTGGCGGCGGCTCCTGCGCCAGCCCCAGTGTGGCCGGCAGCTCGTGCGCTGGTAGCCACATGGAGCGAGCATGGCCCTGAGTGAGCTGCTGTGCTTCAGGGCCACGTGTTATGGTCCCAGAGGGTTTAATTCTTCCTCCCGGCACTCTTGGCCATGCCTGAGCATGGCGGCTGGGAAGCTGAGCAGCTCCAGAGACCTTAAATAACACCAGAGCATCCTCACCCTCCTGGCCCCGGGCCTCCAGCCAGCCTCCCGGGAGGGGATGGGTTTTTTTTTTTTGTGTGTGTGTGAATAAATTAAAACTTCCGAAACAAGCCCTCTGACTGCCCCGTTCCTCTAAGGAAAAAACAAACCCTACCTGGCTTGAACGGCACACGGCTGTGTTTGCTTCCCTCCTTGCCAGGCTTGTCCGAAACAAGCCGGCAACCCTGGTTCTCTGAGGTTTTGGGGATGCTTCCCGGTGCTTTGAGGCTTGGGAGGTGATGCTTTGTGTTTGGCTTGGAAGCTTTTCTTGATGGCTGGGGCAGGAGCAACGCAGGTAACTGTCCTGGCAGCAGGCAGGGTGCTGGCTGCAGCACGGCGAGGCTGTGGCCACGAGCACTTTTATTTTTAAACCTTATCTTTATTGCAGTTTTCTCCTGCCCTGTTGGGAAAGATGAAATGCACCTTATCTGGCCGGCTGCTGGCAGCACAACCTGTTCCCAGGAAGGGGAGAGGCGGATGTGCTGCACTGGCAGCCTGCGGCACCGTCAGCATCTCCTGCAGCACTAGGGATGGTGCCGGGGGTGATGCTGAGCCAGCCTGGCGCGTACCCGTGGCGGTGCTGGGTTTTGGGTGGCTCTGCCAGGAAAGGGGCAGTCCCTGAAGCCCCTTCTTGCCAGCTGAGCACCTCCAGGGTGTGCTATCGCTCTGGCCTCTAGCCAGGGTCTTACCATGGGTTTTTGATGCAGCAATAAAGTAAAGCTGAGCCGGGGATGGCTTAGCTGGCACCCTGAGAGCTGGAGCCAGCAGCGCCCCGATCCCAACCTGGGGGCACAGGAGGGGGGAGCTGGGGGGCAGCCAGTCCCCGAACCCAGCCCAGGGCTGCTCAGAAGGGTGCTGGGAGGGGTCTGGGGTCTCGTGGGGCGAATGGCAGTGCCTGAGGCCACCGTTGCGTCCATCCCAGGGTGGCCCCAGGTGCCGGATAGGGCCCTTTCCCAGGGAAGTCCTAAGGAGCGCCCAGGGGTGCCAGGCGGGGAGGTGGGTGCAGGGGCCTTGGGGCTGCCCTGTTAATGGTTAATGTGGCCGGGCAGGGGTGACGGGCTCCCCGCAAGCTATCAGTGCTGCCACTGGCCCTGGGAGCGGGCCGATGTACCTCGCCGCCGCTGTTTGTTTGTTGGGCTGTCCCCTAGCCACCCTGACGGTGGCTTTGCGGGTGATGGTGTCACCTGCAGTGCCCCTGCTCAAGCTGAGACAGAGGAGGTGAGCATGGACCAGGCACGGCAGCACCCACTGCTACCCCGCGGGGCATATCCCCATCGGATGCTCCCTTGAAGGATGTAGGGTGGCAGGAGAGCCCTCTTTTCCCCCCCCCCCCCCCCCATTTTTAATCCTCCCAGCACCCCAGCTAGGCACGGGGGTGCTGTGCCTCTTGGGCACCATTTCTGGGAGGTGAAAAGCATTTGGGGAAAGGCAGCGTCTCCTACAGAGCCTTGTGCCAGCTCCCAGTGGTGCCCAACGGAGCTTTTGGAGGATGTTTCAGGGGTGATGGCTCCTGCTCCGCACCGCTGCAGGGCTCTGGGCTGTCCCAGTGCCTTGCAGTGCCAGCACTTTTACCCGCACCCCACCTTGCATCGGAGAGGTGCCTGGGGCGATGTGGTTGCAGATAAGGGAGTGTTTTCTTCCTCCTGTATTCGACTGGAGAAAAAAACAGCAGCTCGGCGACCTGCAAATGCCCCAGGGCAAGGTCGCATCCCCGGCAGGTCCTGGGGCTGGAGTGGGGTGGCAGGCCCTGAGCTGGGGACTGGTGCCAGTGGTTTGGTCCCTGGGGATGGAGAGGCAGAGCTGGGGGGGGTCCCTGGGTGCTGAGGAGAGACGGCCAGCGGCTGTCACTGGCCACTGCAGGGCTCCTCTCGGCTTTTGCAGGCTGTGACTCGGGCTTCGGGCAGGCGACGGCACAGCACCTGGACGCCATGGGCTTTCGGGTGTTTGCCAGCGTGCTGGACCCTCAGGGTCCCGGTGCCCAGGAGCTGCGCAGGAGCTGCTCGCCGAGCCTGACGCTGCTGCAGATGGACCTGACCAAGCCAGAGGACATCCAGCACGTCCTGCAGCACATCCAGGCCCACACTAACAGCACAGGTAGGAGCCCTTGGCACGCCCCAGGGCCCCATGCAGCTCCCTGGGACCTCAGCTTGCAGCCAGTGTGGCAGTGCCAAGCCTCCACGTGCCCCGCAGCGCAAGCTGCATCCCTGTGGGCACCCGTGCTAATGGGGCTTGTCCTGGGGCACCCCGCAATTCCCCTGCAGGACCCCCACGAGCCGGGGAGCAGCTGGGATCCCCAGGGTGGGGGGTCCCCCATTCGAGTCACCTCTTCAAGCATCCCATCCCCGCAGGGCTCTGGGGCCTGGTGAACAATGCTGGCTTCAACGACACCATCGCCGACGCCGAGCTCTCGCCACTGGGCAAGTTTCGCACCTGCATGGAGGTGAACTTCTTCGGTTCGCTGGAGCTCACCAAGGGGTTGCTGCCCCTGCTCCGCTCCGCCGGCGGCCGCATCGTCACAGTGAGCAGCCCTGCGGGTGAGCAGCCTGCCTTCAGCACGGCCCACCGGGCCCCTGGCACCCTGAGCTCGGGTGCGGGTCGAGCAGCCCCATGGTGTGGCATGGCTCCCACCCCTCTGGGCACCTCCACTTCCCCAGCCAGCCGCATCAGGCTCGCACTTCAAGCCCTTTCCTTGCGCAGTGGCTGGAAGCACAGCCCTGCACAAGCCCTCCTGCTCCCTGCCTGCCCCTGGCCACACAGGCAGCTGCCAGAGAGCCCACTCACTCATCCTTTCTCTCCTGCAAGGTGACCTGCCCTTCCCCTGCCTGGCAGCCTACGGGACCTCAAAGGCAGCCCTCAGCCTGCTCATGGACACCTTCCGCAGCGAGCTCCAGCCCTGGGGTGTCAAAGTCAGCCTCATCCTACCTGGCTACTACAAAACAGGTTAGAGGGTCTAGAGGGTCGGCACCCGCTTGCTTCCTGCGCCCGCAGGCAAAGGACAGGTACCCCGGGGAGGCAGAAGATGCAGCAATAGGCCAGTGGTGCAGGATGCAGCTTCTGAGTATCCCTGGGGATGGTGGCCATCCTGTGGCCTTTGGGCTCTGGTTGGTGAGAGGCAGGGTCCGGATCAAGCCCTGCCAGCAGATCCTCTGCCACCGGGGCTGGCCAAACCAGTTAACCACCTTTATGGCAACACCATTCCCACTGTGGGCAGGGCCCGAGACCTCTGGTACAGTCCTGGGCTACAAAGAGCCTCCATGGTCCTCTCACCACGCTTCCCCTCTGGCAGATCTCTGCCAGGGCTTCAGCAGGACCTTCCTGGGAGGTTGGGAGGGGACTGGGGGCTGCTGGCACCCATGCAGGGGGTGGGACTGGAGGAGGGGGGGCCCACACAGCTCATGGCGGGGAGGGGGGGCCATGTCCTTGCAGGGACGACGTGCAACCCTGCCTTCTGGAACCTGCAGAAGCAGCGGCTGGTGGCCAGCCTGCCCCAGGAGCTGCTGCAGGCCTACGGCGAGGATTACGTGGAAGAGATCAACCGCCAGTTCATACAGTTCATGAAGGTGGCAGCGGAGGACCTCAGCGCGGTGGTGAACAGCATCACGGATGGGCTCCTGGCTGCCAACCCAGCCGTGCGCTACTACCCAGGGCAGGGCCTTGGGCTCATGTATTTCATACACCGCTACCTGCCCTATTTCGCCCAAGACTTGTTCTTGAAAGGGTTCTTCATCAACCCCAAGCTGCCCCGAGCGCTGCGGCGAGAGCACCACAACGATGCAAAGGCGGCCTGACCTCGGCCCATGTGCCGTGGCAGGGCAGGAGCGAGCCTTCTCCCGGGATTTCCAGGCACACCAGCCCCCGAGCACATGCGCAGCTGCTGGCATCGCCCTCCTGCACCGTGGGGGAACAATCAGCACTAGACTTTAAAAACCAAATTGCTTTCCAAAATCAGGCAGATCTATTTTCTATTGTGCAAGAATCAACATTTTCTAGAGACCCTGTTTTTGTATTTTTTCTAACCGTGCATCCTCCAAGGGCGCTGCCCCTGCCTGACTCCGCGGCTCTGCACCAGGGGCTGGGATGTACCTCGAGCATTTCTCAGCTACCCAACACCTTCCTCGCTGCTGTCAGAGCTGCAAGCATTTGTCTCCATCTCCTCTTGGCCGCTGCCATGCCAGCCCCTGCCGTTCGTTACACACTCCACATGCTCCCGGCGAGGCTGAGGCCAGGCTGCAGAGTTCTTCACGAGATGAACTACATGATTGTCACTTTTTCAATAAATCTGTTCGTGACACACCGCTGGGCTCTGGCAGTCTCCTTCCATGGTGCAGCGCTGCAATGCTTGGTCAGGGACACCCTGCCCCCAGGCAGAGCTGAGCTGGGTCACAGCTGGCACCGCACCAAGCACTGTGGCAGGAGCCTTGCATGGGGCAGCAGGTACCATAGGCAGCCCCAAGAAAAGGGGTCACTCCCCCTTACTCCCCACCCCAAGGTTGCCTTTTGCTTTGCTCTGACTCCATGGCCCTGCTGGGGCAAGGATGGAAGGGGTGACAGCACCACACACAGACAGCCCCGCGCAGGAAGCCCGGTGCAGGGGGACAAGCTTAGCAAAAGCCAGGGGATGGGCCACGCAGCTCCCTTCCATACAGCTCCACAAGCAGCGAGGGCTACACCTCTTGGGCACCCACCAGCTCAGCACCCAGCTGCACCCACAGACCAGGCAGCACACACCCTAGGGCCCTAAAGGGTGGCACAACGCCCCCATCAGTGGTAGAAGCAAGTGGCCCAAGTCATGCAGAAGCAACACCAGGCTCCACTACTACAACTATCCAGTTCCCTGGGTAAGAGGCCCCATGGCTGACAGAGGCTCCTCTCGGGGATGTGGGAGCAGGCACCCAAGTAAGCAGGGAGAGCACTGTGCAGTAGGCAGATATTTATTGGTGTAGAGAGGAGGGGATCACAGGATAACAAACACTGCAGAGGTGACCACAGCACAAGCTGGGACAGAGCCACTCTCCATCGATCCCTCCCAGCAGCAGCTCTGAGCACGTTTCCCACCAGTGAGGCTGCTCTGCTGCCACATCACTGCAGGGCACCTCCAGCCCTCAAGCAGCAGGGAGCAGAGCTGCCACACCATGCCCAGGGCTTGGCTCCCAGCCCCTAACCACAGACGGGCAGGGCATGGGACATCTCTGCCAACAGCTGCCCTCTGCACTCAATCAGGGTGACCGAGCGGAGCCAGACCCAAGGGCTGCTCTGCCCAAGGGGCAGCTGTGCCCATACAGCTCCACAGCAGTGCCAGCCCAGCCACCCTGCGCAGGGGAGGAGGCTGCGCCAGGCTGGGTGGCTGCCCTGGGGTGCTGCAAGGGTCCAGCACCATCTGCAAACCAAAAGGAGCCCCGACTCTTGCTGGTTATGCCAGTAAACTCCGAGCCGTGGGTCTTCAGGGGATGAAGGAGCCCAGCCAGCTGAAAGGGAGACCGATGAGAGCTGCTTCTGAGGACACGGTGAGGCTGCACTAGTGCAAATGCTGCCAGAATGGGGAGGAGCATGCTCAGCAAGCGCTCTGGCTCTGCCCTGTGTTCCCACAGGCTCTGTCCCAGTCCTGGCCAGGGCTGCTCAGCCTCTCCCAGGTCAGGGTTAGCTACAGGGGGATGCAGGGATTGCACAGCAGCACGGGCTATGCTACAAATCACACTCAAACTAAATCTCACAGGAACAACACTGACTAGGTGGCGTGCAGAGCACTGACAGAGGAGCCCCCGCCACGGCAGACCTGATGCCTTCCTCTGCAGCAGTGGGAACCCCTTGGAGGCAGCAATCCCCTGGCTGGTGCTTGCTCTGCGAGCATAAGCGCATACAGCAGATTAGTACAGTAACATGGCGACTATTAGATACACAACAGGAGGTGGCCCTCCTGCTACACAGGAGGGACAAGCCTGTGCCACTGGTCCCTCCGGACCCCTCACAGCACACACAACTCAAGCTTCAGCCTGTGAATAATTTAACTAGCAACTGTACAGTTTCCTCATCTGAGCCAGTTCCACAGATGGGACATCCCTGGAGTCTGGGCAAGGGATAACTCAGGGAGTTAGACAGGGGCTCCTCTGGACTCCAGGGGTGGGAGAGTTGAACAGGAGCAGAGCAGAGTTAGAAGATAGGAATGTAGTTGTCAATCTTGGTCCTGTGCCGTTGGGCGATGCACTCTGCAATCCACACAATGTTGCGGCACTCCTGCTCCTTCAGCTTCACAAAGGCATAGAAGACTCCAAAGTGGAATTGGTTGAGGAAGGCCAGTTTGTTGAGCTTCACCTGGGGAAAGCCCAGAGGGGGACATGTCACTTGTCCACTGCAGATGGGGGGAGCTGGTTGAGGCAAGCATGGGGCAGCTTGGGAGGTCCCATGGCTTCCCCAGCAGGCTGTGAGGGCTCAGCACAGGCATCCTGCTCTGCACCTCTCTGGGTCATCAGGGCAGCTCTAACCTACAGCACGTGGCTCAGGACAGGCTCCAACATTTGAAAATCCTCCTTTCCCACGTAATTATGCTCTTGTTTTGCTATCGATGGACCAAATATCCACCAGCAGCCCCAAACTTGCCCTTCACACTGCTCTAATTTGCCTGGGTGAGAACATGGACCGAGCACCATGCTGGGCCCCCATTCCCTCACTGGAGCAGAGGTCTAGCATCCTTTTCCTTCCCCCAAACTCTGTTCGTCCACAGCACTGCTGACAGGGCAGCAGACAAGCTTGCTGCTACCCTGAGCTTTGCAAATGGCACAGTTAGGCACACAGAGTCACTTAGGTTGGAAAAAAACTTTAAGATCATCGAGTCCAACCATAAATCTAATGCTGCCAAGTCCAACTCTAAACCATGTCCCTATAAACATATTTAATATCCCATATGTGACAAGGACTTTAATAACACCACACCTAAGGACTTCAAGAAAAGCAGGGAGTTTAGCACTCTGTAGTCACTAAGAACATCCAAAAATACATCTACTTTTCCCAGTGTTCTGTGCTGCATATTTTAGGACTTCAATCATGCTTGATTCCCCTGTTAGAGAAGGCCACTTCAGCTGCTGTGCTTTAGTAAGACAAGCAGCTGATCTGAAATAGCCCTCTGGTATTGGATTATGGACCTGCGGGCTGAGACATGTCTCGGGGCTCACTCACCTCATACTCAAAGAACCTGTCTTCAAGGGTCTTGTCTCCAGGGTTGCTGCCAGCCCCTTCAAATAGCAGCTTGTACTCCTGCAGGAAGACATTACAAGAGGATATACCCAAAACCCAAAGCCCTCCAAGCTCACCAGCGTTCCTGGGCCCTGTACATCAAACACACACCCCAGCCACCATGCCAGGTCAGCAGAGGACACAGAAACCAAGAGTCTGCCCTGTGCACACATGAACATTGGCAAGTGGATGCTGCCCAGGCTGCACTGCACATACATCAGCTGGAGACAATCCCCCATAAGGCAGAGAAAGCCTTTATTTCATCTGTGAGCTTGTCCAGCCAGAGATCCTACCTCTTCTCTGAAACGTGCAGTGCTCAAAGCCATATCATCACCTTGAGTCTGCAAAGAGGACACACCAGGTACAGACTCCTCCATGTACAGACCAGAGTGTTTGGGCCAAGCCCCTGTGCCCACAAACACTGGCACATGCCCTGGCTGCTTCAGCAAGGGAACACTGAACTCTCTGACTTCAGACAAGCCCCCGGCATCCACAAGAGCAGCTTAAGGAACTTGGACACATCCAAGCATGTCCTCCCAGGTCAGCGCCTTCCCCGCAACCGAACCAGAGCTCAGAGTGACCCACTAGGGCTGGAGATGTGGCACACCATCTCACTGAAGGGATGTTGCTATCCCCAACCAGCCAAGGAGAGACTGTTCTTGCTGCCACACAAATACCTCAAGGGTTTGGTGGTGAGGGCAGTGCCCACACCCTGGGACAGGGCGCATAGGGCGCGCCTGGTCTCCCAAACACCACTGCTAACCATGACTAACAGGCCAACGGTATCCCAGCCAAGCCAACTCTGTCTTGGCCAAGCAGAGCACAGGACCAACAGTAACAGCAGAAGATAGGCACCCCCCTCCCCAGGCTGACAATCCACAAGTTCTCCCCAGTCCCTGAGAAGCTGATCCAGGGAAGGTCCTGGCACCAGTCCCCATGGCCCTCACCCCACAGCACTCACAGGGTAGTAGTCAGCGACATTTTTGACTTGTTCATAGTCATCTGCTCTGGCCAGCTGAGCCAGGCCCTCAGGGTAGAGCTTGCCGCAGTGCGGGAACAGCTTTGCTCGGTCCTCCTTGGACAGCTCAGTACCAAATGAATTAATGGTGATAATGAAGGCCCTCCGGTCAGCTTCAAACTGCAGAGAAAAAGGCAGTTCACCTTGAGATGCAGCATTTTTGGCAGAGGCCAGCAGATACCAGTGCTGCTTTGAACAGAGCCACATCAGAGGGCAGCACGAGCAAGGTGCCTGGGACACATACAGCTATCCGATGCCTAGCCAGGGCAGGCTACATGTGCAGGCTCCCAGTATGCCCAGTAGCTGATGCCTGGGGAAGAGTCAGGTGAGGAAATCCCCACCCCAGGCACAAGCCAAATCATGGAGCAGAACCCTATCCAGGTCAAGGAGTCTCTCTCACCTACTGCCCCTAAGCCCTGCACATCCCACAGCTAGCCTTGGCATGGAGACAGGCTGTGCCCTGAACAGCTCTGGTTGTTCTCCAGCTCGTTATCCATGTGAGAGGATGAAGATGTTGCCACAAAGGCAACAGATGTGTCAGCACCTGGCAAGATCAGAACTGGGGAACCAAACCTGTCCAAAGTCATGTCCAGGCAGTGTTTTCCTAGGTCTCCCAGTGAGCAGGCAGAGTGTGCATGGGGATGCTGAAGAATATCTTTAGCATCCTTAATGCTGGCACGCAAGCTGGGCCTGAGCACAGAGCAATATCACAGCAATACCATCCAGGTACAGGGGTTTCCAGACCTACCTCCAGGATTGGGCACATGGCATCTGCCGTGGTACCTCCCAGTACCTTGCAGAACTTGTAGAAGGACTCCAGGTAAGCCTGGAAGAGAGAAGAGGGCAGATGAGCACTCTTGTA
Organism: Anhinga rufa; assembly: GCA_013400875.1. NCBI lineage: Eukaryota > Metazoa > Chordata > Aves > Suliformes > Anhingidae > Anhinga > Anhinga rufa. The sequence goes on along the minus strand of VZTV01081735.1, from coordinate 43,572 downwards.
CACAGCTTCATCTACTGCCCCATAGGGCCATTCAGTCAGGGACAAAGAGCAAGCAGGGATGCTCCAGATGCTTTATTACACAGCACGGGCACTCCCACCCCACATGAACTTGGATGCCAAGCCCACACGAGGTTCAGTACACTTTCCCCAGGAGCTGGAGACATGAAGGGTTGTGGTTGGGTTTGTTCAAGTGACTTCATGAGCCTACTGCAAGCAAGATCCCCAGGCAGCAAGGTTAAAGCCTATTTTGCTCCTTTGAGTTGTCTAACTCCAAAGGATTTACTGAAGTCTCACATGGTTTCCTGACCCCGCTCTGGCCTCCACAAACATGCCAAGCCACACAACTATAGCTGCAAGACCTACGCTCAGAAAGTACCGCTGTGTAAGCAGAGTCAAGAGATGAGGCAGGACATCTGTGAAGGAAACCAGCCATTCTCTGTAATTCTCTTTTTCGCACTGCAGCAGCTTGGTCTCTATCCCAACTGGAGCACCGCAGAAAACATATAAGGCTAGGCACAGCTATGCTGCCTCCAGGAAACGTAATCCTTTGTGGAGATGTACTGTAATCCAGCTGGAAGATGACTGTATCTCCCAGGGGGAGCCCATGAAGGCAGTGCATGGCTAAAAGTGCTATTCATCAAAAACTTTCTCAGAAGAAGCCATCATGTGATAAAATACCTCCCTGGACAGAGTGCTGCAACCAGAATCACTTAAAAGGGATGGAATAAAATGATGCCGAGACATCACAAATTTCCGCTTTGTCACAGCTCCTCCAGGACTGAAGATGGAACAAGAATGCATGTGCTGGACACCCTCAGCCTCTGCACTAGGAAAGCACCTGAATTACTGCGTTCTCTAACTATTTGTTACCGCACAGTGTGAGAGGACACTGCTGGGTGGGCATCACACATCAAAGAAATATCGTCTCCAGCACTGCTCAAGTGTAGGAGAGCACAGAGCATCACTCTGCAGATTTACTACAGGAACAAGGACTTGGATAACAGACTTTACTTGACACTGACAGAAGAGGTAAGAGGTTCAGTCACTGCCTCTGCCCTTCTCAAAGTTCACGCACAAACTTAAGGCTTTAGAAGCAAAAAGAGATGAACTCCTCAAATAGCTGCACCGGGTACCCTCCCCTATAGACCTCTCCGCAGATGATGGCAATTTACAGAAACTCTCCAGTGTCCTTGAAACCCTTACCCCAGAAATGGTAGTGTCTTTGCATCTAATAATCTTTAATAGACTTTGATTTCCATAAACCCACTCATTTACCCTCTGCCTCCTGCTAGCTTCATTTGTCTGTCACCTCCAGCCTGAAGGGAGATCTGTGGCCTGTCCATCCATGTTTTTTCCAACGCTATCTACAATTACGACTGTGGCTCTGATTCACTGCTCTTCCAGGTGAGGAATGGTAGTTCCCCATACAGGAGTCATTGTACCCAAATCTTTAAACGTGTCCTCCTTAGCAACTTCTCCCTTTCATATTCGGAGATGAGAGAAGAGAGGAATGAGACAATGTTCAGGAGAAACACACTACAGATGTACACAGCAGCACAGTGATATTTGTGCAGTTCTTTTTTACTGTTAGGAACAGATTGCCTTGTAGAGAGACACTTGCTTAGGTCAATCATAACCCAAGATTTCATTTAGTAGCAGAAAGGAACAAGACCACCCTTACTGTACAAGCAAAGTTAGGATTACCTCCTTGCCTCTCCCACACATCACTCCACATTTATCCACATTGATTTGCCTGCTATATTTTATTGTCCAGTCACAAAGCTCCTTCAGCTGGTTCCTACAAGAAAGTCACCAGCAAAGGCCAACAGTCGGCCACCTTCACTTTAACGTATCCATTAAAGATGTGGAAAAAGGGGAGTAAGCACTGAAGATAACAATGCCAGCATGCCTATGCTGCCAGACTCCGCTGCTGACTGCCCTCTGCACTAAGAGCTGATCCCTTACTTTTAACCTCTGCTCCCCATCTTAACCATATTTCCATTTGAGAACCTTCTCACTTGTCATTGCTAACAAGAAACCTTTGTAATTGCTTTCCTCCTACGAATCCTGCTCAAACCCTCTGTCTACATGCTCGCATATTCCTTCAAAAAACCTCCAGGAGGTATGGGAGGTAGCTCTTCCCTTCCCCACACCAACTTCTCCCAGGCACAGGCATCCATTCCAGGCACCCACCTGCTCTGTTCCTCAGAGCAGCTCTGCACAGATTTCAGACCTGATTTTATTTCCCCCATTTGCGTACAAAGACCATTTGCATTGTATTATATATTTTCCAGCCCTTGGGGTGAGAGGTGGCTTCAAGGGAGAGCCTGTAAGCAGCAATTACCTCTTTCACCTTCGTGTCACCATGATTTGTTACTGATGGAGTCCCTGTGTTCCCGGGGGCTGCTCTTTAGCAAAAGCCAGTCCCAGCACACGCCAAGGGATACCAGGCATCTACACTTCACTTTGGGGGTAGGAAGAGCAGAATGCAAAGAAGTATCAGGCCTCAAAAAGGAGGCAGGAAAGGACGTGGCAGCTGGGACCCAAGGAGACACCCCCACAGCCCAGCCTGTTTGCCTTGCACTCGCTCTGCTCCCTGCCTTCCTCTGCCTCCCTCATCTCAACACAGAGGTCTGCACCCTGCAAGGGTGTAGGTATTTATGCGTACAGGCATACCTCCCCCCGGTTACAGCAAAAGACCAGTACGTGCCAGAGGCCACAGGCAGCTGGGCAAAACTGCCAACACACAGCTCCTCCTCCCTCCCTTTGCCTTCTTCCCTTCACACCTGACCTGTTCTCTGCCTCTCCAAACAGGCCAGGGCTTCCTTGGGAAGCAGAGGTCACACTGACTGCAGGCTGGCTGTGACCAGCCAAAACAAGGTCAGCAGATACAATCTGCATCCCACCCTTAATCCAGAGAGTCGAGATGGAGCGATAGCCACAGCCTGCACATAAACACACGCTTTGATACTGCCAGGTCAAACCGGACAGGGCCTGCAGAGGAGACAACAGCTCCCTGTGCAGGCTCAGGACAAGGAGATTCTTAGCCCCTCCACATTCCTGTGCCTGCAGAACTCTCCACCCCAGCTGCACCTTTTATGCTGCTCTACCAAGAGCATCTAACCCCAGCCACAGCCACTGCAGGCTTGAGCAGACTGTTGGAAGCTCTTCTGAAAGAGCTCAAGACAGAGCCAGGACCATAGAAGTCCTTCAGCCAAGTTTAAGATCAAGCTGCTTTAGCCCTTTGAATGCAGTTAACTACACATCTAAACTTGTGTGGTTAAGGAGCAGCCCTTCTCCTGCCTGCCTGGGGCCTGAGGAAATTTATTCAGAGGCAGGACCTCAAAAAAAAAAAAAAAAATAAAAAATATCTCTTGCACAAGACACTTGACATCCTGACAACTCCAAAAAAAAGTCACTCTGCCTACCTCTGGTGCCCTGACTCTGCAGAACTGTGTGATTGGATGTCAGGCCCCTCCAAGAGCACTCTTTACTTTCCAGCAGATGCAACTAGCTCTTGGTCATGTTCACTCTATCACTACTCCAGGGAAGAAAACAGAGGGAAAGCAAATTTATTTTAAAATCTACTCTAAGAGGAAAATACCCTCTCCCCTTTGGTTGAAGAAAGCCAGACTAAGCTGGAGGGTCCTGACCCAAGACAGAGCTGTGGTCATGCTAGGAATAAATAGGGAAGTTAACATCTTCCCCTGCCCCCCCCCACCCCTGAGACTCATTTACCTTATACAGCGTGTTTCGAATTATTTCAATGTTCATTTCATCCAGGTCCTGTTCAGATATGCAGTCTTGGAAGAAAGCAGCTGAAACAGAGCCACAGACAGAGTTAGCACTGCCCTAACCAGACCCATGCCCAGCACTTTCCAGAGTCCTCAACAATACTAGGCAGAAACACACCCTATGTTGAGCTTGTCCCCCCCTAGGCCTGGCCCTTATCTTCAGCAGCCACCAAATTGCCATGACTCAAAACCTCAGGCTCCACCATGGTTCCCCAGGCCACAATCATTCTGGGGGCTTTCACACCAGCCTATTCTCAGCAGAAAATTCTCAGCTTGAGCCCTGAGCATCAGTGCCAGAGCACCCTGTATTTAAAAATAAGTAAAACCCAAACTGTTCCCAGATGCAGGCACTCAGAGGTGACAACACAGCTTCCCAATTGCCTGCTACAGCATGGCGGCAGCGCTTAAGCATCTGCGAGACAGCAGCTAGTGAGTCTTGAGCAAGCTGGTGCTGTGCTTCTCCCTCATCCTCCAATATCTTAGTTGGATTAAGTGGGGATGCCACAGCTCCTGCAGCCCATGACACTCCATGGTTGGAGTCAGGAGCTGTTTCCCCTGGTCAGGTCTACCAGTCCCATTTTCTACTTCTTCCGAGGCCTTTTATTTCTCCAGCTAGAGGTATGCAACAGGAGACAGGATGAACTAGTGTATTTTGGTAGGAAGCTCAGCCTTACATACTTTGCCAGCATATCTCTGGGAGGGAGTTTGAGAAGTTGTTGCCACTGAAAGAACACAGATTTCACATCTGACACAGGGTACTGCAAGCTGCGGATAAAGATGCGTCTTGTACATCTAGCTAACATAAGGCTGTCGTATCACTCACTTGTTAGCAAGAGCACAATAAAACCCATTGACAGGACTTTTATGACTTCTTCAACTCTCACTCAGCAACCAATTTTGCTGAATTTGCTACAAAGAGAAATATGATCTTTCTCAGCTTACTCAGTCCAGCTGTGGGTAAAGGACACCACACATGCCGAGAACTGACTGGTGCTCTGCTTTGTGCGACAAACCAGGTACGATGCAGGCTCGCACCTCTGGCGTGTGCTACTTTTATAGCATGAGCTCCCTGGCATGGACAGCAGCCGCACTGTGGGTCTAGAGAGTCCTGAACAGGGGTCAACCCCCCCTCGAGGTTTCTTTGCAACAGCAGAGACCAATGCCACGTAGCTGGAGGAGCACTGCTCCCTATGGCTGGCAAAAATGAAAACAGAGTGTGCCAGGACTGGTTTTCACTGCAGGACTCACTGGCTAGCCTAGATAGCTAAGCAGTGGCTACTTCAGAGTAGCAGAGGAATGAGAACACAGCTATTTCAGTTCTTGGCCCTCCAATATCCCAAATTAGGCTAACAGCAAGTCTTATTTTGCCCTGCTAACCTATGAGAGCCATTTGGGGTTAGGCATTCCTACCAAGCCACGTAGCTACTCAAGTACTTTTAGGAGATAGATCTGCTGTTTCTTTGCGTGTGGTCACTGGAAAGAGTGCAAGTTAAACAACTGGAGCCTGCATGCCTGCTTGTTTAGGCAACACAGCTACTCCCCATGTTCTCCTGCTGAAGAAATGCCACACTAGATGGTATACAGCCTCAAGGGCATGGCCAGGACAAAGGTCTGAAGACCTCAGCCTAGCCAGGGCAGAAGCAGGCAAAGCTCACTCACGTACAAGTGCACGAATGCAAGGGGCAAAGACCCTCAGCTGCATCCTCCCGAACCACCTTGCCAGGGTAACAGGGCATTTTCACGCCATACCAGCTAGAAGTTTTAAGGTCTCCGAGAACTACTCTCTCTGAAATGCTTGGTTCTCTCTTATTCCCAAAATGTAAGGTTCCTGCTTACTCATGAGGAGGATTTTCTTCCCACACATCATCCCTACAGCAGGCACAACTCAGCTGCATGCAGAGCCTCGCTTCTCCTGCTGCATTGTTCCCCCACCTTGCAACCCAGATCTCTTGAGACATGCCTTGCTGGGCTCTATATGGCAAATAATTTTTCCATGACAACTACTTCACTTGTCCCATTATTACACAGAGCATTTGCAAAAGCACTTTTATTTCCAAAACCAACTATTTCTATCAAAGACAATATAACAATTTAAAGTGGTCTGTTCTTTCTAGCAACCCCAAAAGAATGATTAATCACTGACTGACTCAGGTGTACCTCATTACTTTTCTGCCCACAGCTGCTAACGTAGAAAGTCTCCTGAGACTACCTCTCCTACTACTGCAAAGACCTTCTTATTTTCTCCAGAACCACTTCCGACACCTTTTATCTTTAAAGAACATATCTGTCTGACTGTTCATAAGACACTTGGTTTTAGTGTCATGTGCCTCCTGGTCAAGGCTTGTAGTCCTGAGACAGTATACCTCAGCACAGGATCCTGTTATACAATGAGCTTAAAGAGGCTTTCAGAGATTTTTCTTTTATTTTTTTTGCTGTTGCTGGTTCGGGTTTTTTGGTATGTAAAGAGCTTTCCTTGATCTAGAGCTAATTTTATCAGTCTCAGAACAAGACCAGGACTGTGCAGAGCTCTGTGATTATCTACAGAAATTGCCTACAAGAAATTGCCCAATGGTCCAACTAAAAGTGCTGGAAATCAAGTGACTCATTCCAGCAGAGGACCTTTGCTAAGGAAGCCAATGTACTGTGTCCCATGACAAGATCACATTGTCTAAGACCACTAAAACTTTCTCCTTCATCCTTAATTTCAGGTGACAACTCCCAGAAGAGCTGGTAAATGGACCTAGATATCTAGCAGATTAGATCTAGCTACACCTGCACTGCCATGACAGCTCAAGGCCTGACTCACACAAGCCAAATTCCCCAGCAATCTACACTACTGCTGGTTTGGACATTGGTTTAAGCGTACAGAGAGCTAGCTGGTCCTCCAGAGGAAAAACTGGCATAGGACAGGCATAAACATGAACTCAAGCCCAGCCACCACAGGCAGTGCAGCCACATTTGTGCATTACCCACTGCTTTGTCTTCCTGGAGCACAACTTAAAGCTTAGCTGGACCTAGTTAGACTGGGGGAGAATGGGGCATCTGCTCCACACACAGCTGAGAGGTAGTTTGAAAGGCTCTGCTCACCCAGGGGAGTGTCCACCAGGATTGCATTGTAGAGCTCCGCAGGCGTCTGAGCAATGTTCACAGCTTCCATCTGCTCGAAACTTCCCAGAGGATGACACTTGGGCACCAATTCGGAGATAGAACGCTGGTGCAGGGTCCCAGTGATCAGCAGAATGACGTTGTCAATCATGTAGCTGTACCTGGAGGAATGCAAGAGGAAGCCTGTCACAATACAAATACTACAAAAACGAGTACCTGGCACCAGATGGGCACACTTCTTCAGTCCCTGTGAACATCTCTGGAAAGATGCACCCTTCGCACAAGGAACTAGTAAGGTGCCTCCTTCATGTCTCCTTATCGTGCCAGCCTAGGAAAAGGGGAGTGAAGCATAGTCCCAGGCTGTAATTTAGCTGCTTGAGCAAGTCCAGCAGAGAGCCACGAAGATGCTCAGGGGACTGGAGCATCTCCCTTATGAGGAAAGGCTGAGAGACCTGGGCTTGTTCAGCCTGGAGAAGAGAAGGCTGAGGGGGGATCTCATCAATACTTATAATTATCTGAAGGGCAGGTGTCAGGAGGATGGGACTGGACTCTTTTCAATGGCGCCCAATGACAGGACCAGGGGCAACGGGCACAAGTTGGAACACGGGAAGTTCCACTGAAATCTGAGGAAAAACTCCTTTGCTGTGCGGGTGCCAGAGCAGCGGCCCAGGCTGCCCAGAGAGGCTGTGGAGTCTCCTTCCCTGGAGCCATTCCCACCCCGCCTGGACGCGGTCCTGTGCCCCTGCTCTGGGGGTGCTGCTCACGCAGGGGCGTTGGACAAGATGATCTCTCAAGGTCCCTCAACCCCTACAGTTCTGTGATTCTGATACAGCTGAACCACACCATCTGGGCACCTCCTACCTACTACTGAAGAGTATTAAATTGGAAGAGACTTCTGGAGGTCTCTGGCCCAATGTCCTGCTCTGAGCATGGCCAGCTCCAGCTGCTCAGGGCTTTGTCCCACTGAACTCTGAATTATTTGCAAGGATGTATATCTCACAACCTCTATGGGGATCTGCTGACCACTCTCCGACCATACTCACAACAAAGCCTAACAGCTACTCAGCATTTCCCTCGTGGCCATTTGTCTACTGTCTCTCAGCCTAACCCCACACACCTCCAGGAGAAGCCTGGCTCCAGCTTCCCCACACGGTAGCTGGGAACAGTAGTTTTTCCAGCATTCCCACTGCTCTCACATTGCCATGCTCTGTAGAGAGAACGTGCAAAAGCGTGCCTGGTGGGACACCAGCAAAGGGTAATCTGCAGATAGCTGGACTCGAGCTCAGCTTCACTGCCAGCAACACTGCTCCATCGTGCCAAGACTATGGAGAGACGGTCACATTTCTGCCACCCCGCTCCCTTCCAAAAACAACAGGGTTGGCAACTTTGGCATAACCTTCATTCACACCCTCATGAAACTACACACAAGCCTTTTCACACTTCCACCATCAAAAGCTACCTGCTCATTTGCATTAGCCCATATTGTGACTTCCCTAACCAAGTTCTCTGCTCACATTATACAGGATTAGGAGATTCAGTCTTTGGCACTACAGTAATGGGACATTCAATCTGGAATCACGGCACTCAGCACAAGTTCCACCAACCCAAGCCCGTTGTGGTCCTTCTCTCCAGTATGTCCATGTTTCTCTTGCACTGAGGAGCCCAGAACTGGGCACAGGACTCCAGGTAAGGCCTCCACCAGTGACAAGTAGAGGGGACAAATCACCTCCCCGTTCTCCCAGTCTAGCTAGAGAAGGGACAGAGAGCTGGCCTGAAGTCTGGGAATATAAGAAAGGCTGGTGGCCTTCTCCAGGTAGAAGGGCCAAGCAATGCATCAAGGCATCATGTAAATACAAGAGCTGAGAGGAAAAGTGTCCCCAGCAAGAACAGGAGTGGTGCTCTAGGCACATTCACTACCAGCTGAGCCATAAGGCAACCAAGCTGAGAACGTGAAAAACATCAAGTGAGATGAGGTTTTGGGTTTTTCTTCCCCCACCCCTGTCCAGTCAGAGAGGATGCCTTTGCAAATGTCCCTCAGCAGAACAGGGAAGGGGAATAGATGCTGGAAGAGCAGAGCATTTGGGATTTTACACTCCCTTGCTCTCACTGCTAGAGCTGTAACTCTAAAAAGTTAGGTGATGGGAAAGACCTGAAGAAGCTCCTTGGCAGGAGCTGCTCCAAAACAAATGGGATCAGGCCTGAACTAGAACAGCAGAAGGAGCTCTACGCATCTGGAGTTGGAGCTCTTTTGAAGTTCCGGCTTCCCATGTGTACCTGGGTACTGAAGAAAGGGAGCTTAAGGCCAGCACACCAGGACTGGGGCAAGGGCAGGGACCGCAAGGCTCGGCACACATTAGGATGCTGCTGGTCTTTATATTTCCAAGATAAGAAGGACATAGTGCAGCCCTGTTTCCCTTTGAACCACATAAAGGCATGTAAGCAGAGCCAGTTAAAGGCAGATTTCAGTAGATTTTGTTAGATGGGCTTTCTGCCTCTCAAATATGCTCAAAGGGCACGTCCACTAACAAATACACACCTTAGTTCCTCAAACAGGTGCTGCTTTTTTCTCTCCACACTGCAGGGCTGGGTAACACACCTCCTGGCCCCACTATTTTTGCAGAGACCCCTCCCGTGTTTGTAGCCTACCTTTCCAGGGACATTGAAGCTATAACTGGGGCAATCAGCACAAGCTTCATGTACCAGGAAACCTCCTTTTGCCCTTTAATCTGCAGGGTCATTATCCTCCCTTCTGTTTGTGCAACTCTCACCAAGGAGATGATTGCAATCTCCAGGACAGCAAGAATGGCCCCTTTACGAGAACTGAGGGCAAGCCCCTTGCAGTAAGCAGCTGGTTCCTCGTAAATACAAGCATCTGCATCCTCACACAGATGCACCTCCATGAGGTGTGCCAGACCAAGGATACAGCAGATCATTTCCCAGCTCCACCATCTGCCCTCAAACATTTACAAGTTTGCTTAGTGCAGCACAGTAGCTTTCAGGAAAGACCATACACAGGATTGCTCTCATCAAAGCAACACAATGTAGGACCAAACCAAATTAATTTCTTCAATTCAGCCTGCGAGGAAGGAACAGGCCAGGATATGTGGTCATTGAGTGATATGCTAACACACCTCTTCCCTATTCCCAGCTTACCACGGATCTTGGTCTCTGAACAATATTTGCAGCTTGCAAGGAGCCTGGCCAAAGTCAACCATACACTAGGAATTGAGGTGAAGTGCCTTAACACTTTCTGTTCCCAGGTCTTCGGAGCAGCTTCGCTCCTGGCTTACTGGAGTCACATCAAGCTCATTCATGCCCTCCCAGTCCAACTCAGCAAGAAAGCCACAGCCAGGTTTGGGGAGAGCAGCCCAAGTCTGACTCTCTTCATGGAAGCTCCTGCTTTCAGGCTGATGGTCCCAGGAAAGCCAATCCAGCTGGCTTCCACTGCCAGAGTGCAAAGCACAGCTCTCCCCATTTAATTTATGCCCCTTGTTTCTTTCCTCATCCTTCAGGGAAGTCTGGGGAAATGCAAAGTCAATAGACCAAATGCCAAGGCTTCTAAGGAGGCCCAGCAGCAACTTTTTGAAGGAGTACTTCACCTATTGAGACTACTTAAATCTTGCTGTCAGAGAAGGATTCATCCCTGCAGAAAGAAGAGTTACCACGCACAAGACACAGTAGAAATTTGAATGAGAAATATCCCCTCTGACAGCATTTCAAACCTTTATGATAACAAGAGAGCTGCAGCAGGACAAAGGTCTGCTCGTGCCTGCCAAGGCCAGGCAGACACCAGCACCACTACATAATCCTTCCTGGTAGTTCCTGTTTCCTTCAAGCAAGCCCAGACCACGCTTATTCACATCCAGCCCCTGCTTCATCCCATCAGAAACAGTCACAGCTCAGTCAGTCGTGACAACGAGGCAAGTCTTCTAGTGCCAGAGCAGCTGGAAAAGCCTCTTCTCATCTGCAGAAGGGGAAACGCTTGCTTTCCTGTGCCAGGTCCCAACAAGCTGCCTCCATTAGCACAGCTGTACTAAGACCATTAGCAGAGGTCCTGACTACACTGGCACTTCCTCCCAGGCCCAAAGGATTAGATTTATTATGGTGGCAGCAGTTTTCCTAGGAACCTCCAACTACTTGTTTCGTAGAGTGTTTTTTTTGTCATCATCCTCCTGGTCTCCTAGTAGGTTCTGACCAGCTTCAAATGTTTCAGTTTTCATGGTTAACACATGCTCAAACCCCTCCAAGAGCATTTTCACTAGCTCTCAGTGCAGCTAATAAGAGGACCAGACTATGGGACACAAAACAGAAGTAGTTGGTCACTTGCAACACCATGAAGTCTTCTTACCACAGCCCGCTTGGCATGGAAGAGATGAGGCTATAGGATGGTCTGGTGGGAGACTGGAGACAGACAGAAGGACCGACAAGCTCCTTGGTGAGGTGAGCCTCTGCACTAGCTCACTGAGAGCGCTAAGTAGGAGTTCAGAGGAGAAAGCACTACATGGAGGCTCTACCTAAGCTACAGCCAATGACACAGGGTGGCAGGGCTTCAGTTAAAGTGGTAAAATGGCACCTTATCTCAAGCCCCCAACCTTGCNCCCCCCCCGTCACAGGGGTAGGCAATGATCACCCCCAGTCTCCTCCCTGCTGAGCTGCCTTGAGTTGCAGACCATCCTTCTGGCATGGGGGGGGACAGGACCCTGCAAGCTCCCCACTGCTGAGTTCACTCCCAACAGGGGGATCGGCTGGGGCAGGCAGCAATTGCAGCTCGGGAACTAACAGTATCGGTCGGTGGGTGGTGAGCTGTTGCACCACTTGCAATTTTCTGGGTTTTGTTCCTCTCCCTTGTTCTTTACTCTTCTGATTCTCTCCCCCATCCCACAGGGGTGTGGGGAGTGAGTGAGTGGCTGCGTGGTGCTCAGTTGCTGACTGGGGCTAAACCATGACACCTCCACAAAGACCATAGCAAAACTCGCTTGTGCAAGAACGTGTTTTACACTCCTGCTTTGAGCTGTTATCTGCCCACCCAGGGAGATGGACACAAAAAGAGTGGATGTTCAGTCAGAGTTTCACATGCAGTTACGCCCTGCATCACTCTTCCTGTCACCCACTGAATTAAGGTGTGGTATATTCCAGAAGTTCATGTTCACAGAAATACTATTTTAGTTGATACTGAGAAGCGTCGGTAATGTTGCACAGAAGCGTAGAATTTCTTATTAAAGGACAGGAAAGAGTCAGCAAGAATAGAAATATCATCCACAACAGGAGGGAGATGTTGGCTTATGGCTTCCTGAAGTACAAGACAACGGGGGCCAGTATCTTCACCCCTTCAGTGACACCCAGTTCAGCACAATATGCACTGGGCAACACTCGCATAAAGAGAACAAAGCCAGGCTAGGATACACCTAGAGAAGCCAAAAGGTGTGTGTGTGGTGGGGGGAAATGTTCCTTCCAGCAGCAGCGGGTCAGAGATCATTTCTCACTGCCGGTTTGGGGAGGCACAGTCTCAGACAGGCACAGCAGAGACCCCTCCGAGAAGACAGAGGGGAGCCTGCCTCCAGAAGCTAACTTCAGGGATAGTCATCCATGGATAGCTATCAAGCAGAATCAAGGAGAGCACACATGCAAAAGCCACGTACAGGTACTTTGACGATGTATGCCTTCCTCCTTTTGGAGTTACTCAAGCCACAGAAAAAGGAGATATGCAAGAAAGATTACAATGGCCCACTGAATATTGGGAAAGGCTTTTTAGAAGGAGAGCACATAAAATGCATGAAAGCTCATCCTATGGGGCATTTACAACTTGGCGCAAAGGCACTTGGGCATAGCCCTGCAAGGCAGCAACCCCAAGACAGTTAGGGCTTCTCCCTCCCCCACTTACTAATCTAATCCAATCTAATCATAAAGAGTCATTGTCCTACAGCAGATAGGTTGGTTTTTTATTGCTTTCTGCTCCAGGATACTAAAGAAACCGTAAACAATACTGCAAGTGGTCACAAAGCATGACTAATGACGGAACATTGCATGACCTGCGTTTCTCAGGGATCCTCTGAAAGCCTTGCCAAACTGTAGCTTAACAGCTGCTCTGCAAGGGGTCATGAGGACAGCGAACGCAGGGAGCAGCAGGCTGATGCAGAAGTGCATAGCAGGGGAGAACCAGGCTGCGGCTCAAGGGTTTTGCCAGGATGGGTTAAGGTACTGCATTGCTCAGGCAACTTTAATGCTTTCCAAAACCCACATTAAGACTTTAATGCAGACTAATGCTAGCAAGGCAAAAGTCACTATGTGATTGCATTGGGCAGTTACTCAGATTACATTAGAGGCATGTGTTTATTTTGGGATGAAAAAAGGAAGTCTCCAGCGGGATCAGAGCATTGCTCTGAACTCGGCCTGAGTTCTAGAGACAGCTTTAAATGATAATGAAGTTGTTTTGACTATAGCATCTAGTGCTTCCTTCTTGCAGCTCATCCAGTACTCAGGGTCTGGGGTGGGGGAAGTAACCTAAGGAAAATGTTTCGGGTTGGTTGTACCACTGCTTCCTCAGGTTTGTGCACAAGCACACAGACCCACCTCTTTATCCCACTGGGTTCGAGACCTGAGCAAAGGTGCTGGTATGCAGAGCCACTTTCACACCTCTCTCAAGCTCCGAATGTAAGCAGTCATGGGGGAAAGCCACACAAAGACTTCAAAGCACAAAAGAGCAGTAGGTGACACTAAGAATAGTGCTAACAGCACAGATACAAGTATCTGGAGTGTCATTTTAAGATCATTAGTAAATAACCATACAGCTGTCCTGAACTGGAAAGGAGAGGGATGTTGCACATCAGGAAGACCTCAGTGCCTCACTGAGGCTTGGTTGAGTAATGGACAGTAGATGAACTGAATCAAATCCTTAAATCTAGTTTTTCAGCTCCAACTAGAACAAGTCAGACCAGCAGCTTCTGGCCAGGAGCAGTTTTATCCCTCATCTGCAGCTGAAGCTCAGGCAGTCCAGGGAACAGCATGAGTAGATGCAGCATATGATGGTCTCTGCTCAAAGCGCACTGATCTCTTCCTATCTTTGCACACTGTCTTTCCTAGAGTCACACCAATAAAAACCACACCTAAGTGGTAGGTTCATGAACCTGCCAGAGAGAAAGCTGAGAATTTCATGGTTGCTACCACAAACCAAGGGCGCTCAGCCAATAAGTGGGTGCCCTGCTAAGCTTAGATCAACGAGACCATTTCACAGCAAAGAGTTATAACTTCACAGTATTACAGAGGCTGTGGCAGCCTTTCAAATCCAAGTATCCAGGAATGTTCTCAGCATTAATCTATATTTAGCTGCATCTCCACATGATTTTTACCATCTTCTAGTGAGTTTAGGTCTCCTGGGATACTGACCTCAGTTTTCCAATGGTATCGTCCAGTAACTTAGAAGCAGTCATACAGCATTAGCTGTGTTAAAGGCTGATGAGAAAAAAAGCTAGATTAAGTACTTTTAATTTTGAGGCTTTATGAATATGACGTTGTGTTTTAGATGCATACAACCCCCTTGAAACACCAGGGAATGTTTTAAACACCTTGCAGCCTCATGCAAGAGTCTCTGGTTGCTTAAACCTGATGCCTCAAAGATTGACCTCAGAGCTTGAGCAACACTAGGCTAGAATGCAGGGCTGAGTCCTGGCACTCTGCGCTGTGCTGAGCAGACATCAGCACTAATTACATTTTAAATATTGAACAGAAACACCTAATTGTGCTGCTTTCATATAGACCAGCTGCAAAAACCAAACTGGCATATACTGTTTCCTTACGTTCCTTACACATAAAGTACTAAAAACAAAACAAAACCCAAACACCAACACACCAAACCCAAAAAAACCCCACCAAAAACCAAACCCCACACATTCCAAGGATATAAGAGAAGATTAAAGGCTGCACTGTGCAAACTCACATTGCCCCCAAAACTGCCCGAAGTAGCCAAGAAAGCCGAGTGAGCTTAATAGCATAAACACCCTTACCCAATTCTCAGTGAATGTGTGGTCTGGACTTAAATAACATGCGGAACGTCACTGTGCATACAGACCTGCTGCCAGCAGAAGACAAGAAAAATCATCATCCCACTTGACATGCAGTAAACCATGTGGGGTAGACACAAGATTTTGCTTGGCCTCTAAACATTGCAGTATTCACACAAAGCTCTATGTAAGTATTTGCCAGACTTCACACTAGCATACAGAATGGATCTGGAAAAGGGGACTAGAATCCAAGGTGCCCTCAAGAAGCCTTCAGAAGCAGTGCCCTTGGCCTCCAGGCCTCCTTTGGGCTGAACTTGCCAGGCTAGAGCACTGGGTGAGGCAAATCGATGGAAAGGTAAAAGGGAAACAAAAGCTGCTAAGGTCCAGCACCAGAAGACCTTGAGAACAGTTTCAATCAAGGAGAAAACATGTTTTAGATGGGGACAGAAGTGCTCAGTGAATGTTCATCCAACCGAAGGCACTGCACGCAGGTTGTCCTCTGGAAACCTTGCAACCACACATAAATTGATCAGAGGAGCATTGATAACCTCCTAACATACTCCTTCCCTCCCTCTTTTATGACTCTAACAGACTTGCTGTTCAGCCTGTAGAGGGAAAGATTGCGAGGAGGAACACGGGAGAAGTGGAAGGACTGCTCCTGCGAGCTGCAGAATCACCGGAGAGATTCAGCTTTAAGCAAAGCCCAAGAAGATAGTTAGGTCCACACACTGCCTCTGGATGAAACCACATCAGCTTGGACAGGGATGTTATCCAGGGACCCTGTGTTCTCACCTAATCAGCCACAGCTTGCATTCTATAGCCCCTCCTCAGGGCTGCAGAGTTTCATTAATGATTTCTCTTAGTGAAACACGGGCCTACCTCGAGAGCTCATTGATAGCATTTTGCTGCATCTTTACTGCCACCGATAACACTTTGCTAGCTCTCCTGATCGTTACCATGGCTCACTGTGTTTGCTAGGGACCACGCTAACACCTTCCAACAGCATTAGTCAGTAGGAGGAGGGTCATGCTGTTCCAGTTCAAATCCACTGGCCAAATGAAGTGTTCTCCAGGTACTAGAGGTTTGGGACAAAAAGCATCCCCTCAACATAATACACAGTGAAATCTACCTTTTGAAGAGTCCCTTCCTGATGAGGACACCCACAGTCACACCATTTTGAAAGATGACTTCCATGGCCACCACTAGGCATGCAATCCAGTCCATTTTCATAGACATTGGTTCTGAGAAACTGGTATGAGATCTGTATCCTTTGGGTATGCAGGAGAACAGATGGAGTTCTGATGATCCAGAGGACACAAGCCCGTGATAATTTCCAGATCATTAGTTATATGCCCTCTTATTTTGAATATTGCATAATCCCTCCAAGAACTTGGCTTATCAGTTCAACTTTGCACTCCCTGCAAACAGGGAAGCTGTTTGTCAGAAACCTGTGCTTCTCTGCCAAAATCATCTCTGCCAGAAAAGGCTCATAAACCTTTTATTGCAGGATCCCCAGCCACTACAGTAATTTTTGCTTCCTGATCCTACCACCACCAAGTCAACAACTAATTGAAAATAGTATAGCACAGTTTTAACCACAGCAGCATTAGGAAAGATCCTTCAGATTGTTGCATTTGCCCAAATAAGCTGCAAGTGTCTGTAACGTAAAGCATTTGGAGTTTTTTCTTCTGCAAGAAGACTTCAAAAGGATGTAGTCATATTTTTGTAACCTCCGCAGTTATGGCAGGATGCACACTCCAGTATATTTAGAATAAAGACAGGCAAGTTCCTACTCCAGGGAAGAGGATTACTGTTCTTCAGCTCAAGTAGCAACTGAAACAATTTGGCTCCAGAAAAAACCACTGCTGCAAGATTAAGTTTGCACTCAAAGTCATGCAGCAGAAACTAGATCTATCCAGTGCAGGGGAGAGGCAGAACAGGACTGGGTCAGGGAGAAGGTAATAAGGGAAGTGTCAGCTAAGAAAAGGCATGTGCAAGGGAGAAAGGTACATGCAGCCTCATCAAAAAAATGTCTTGTGATGACAGAAAACATACTGAAAGCCAAGTTCCCAGTGGCATCCTCAGGGCAACAAAGAACCTGGTTCCCAGCCCTAACAGACTGGTAAGGTAAAGACAAAAACAACCTAGTCGGTCCTCTGACAACGGGCTTGATCACAGATTTGGAAAATGTGTTTAGACCCAGCTCCCTGCCCCCAGACCTCACTCCTACAGCAGACTCAGTTTCTACAGTTACCAGAAGCTCCCCCACCTGAACAAGAGATCATACCCTTCTCTGCCCACAGCTTGCTACAAGGGCTCAAGGGGCCCAACACGTCAGAGCTGCCAGAGCCCTCACATCAGGCTGCTGTGAAACCAGACTTCCCAGAGCAGGGAAGAGACTGTGCTGAAGCAAAAGCAGAAAATCACCCCTTTTTCTTCCACCCCCTGGAAAAATATTGAAGCCGACAATCCAATCAGGCTGGAGTCAGGAGTGACACCATGAACCACAGATAAAGAATCCTATCTAAACCATATACAGGAACACTATAAGGAAGGAGAGGCAGGACATGGCACCATGTCAGGCTTACACAAAGAACAAAGCCTTTACAGAAAGGCAGGGCAGCACATCACCGAGAAGAACCTAAAACCCACTTCCATCCCACAAGTCAATATGTGCTTGT
This sequence comes from Anhinga rufa, assembly GCA_013400875.1. Taxonomy (NCBI): domain Eukaryota; kingdom Metazoa; phylum Chordata; class Aves; order Suliformes; family Anhingidae; genus Anhinga; species Anhinga rufa. The sequence goes on along the minus strand of VZTV01081735.1, from coordinate 25,995 downwards.
TGAATTCAGGAAGTGGGTTTGGCTGTTTCAAGTACACCTAATGCCTGTTTGTTGCTGCCCTACAGAACATCGCTGCATTCTCTCAGCCAAACAGTGAATTGTTTGTGTTGGAGCAGAGATGTTAACAGCCAACTTGTGCCTATCAGTCAGAACCTACTGGTTGGCTGAAAAAAAAAAAAAGCCACCACAGGGAAGCAACAGCAGCCTTCCAGCAAGGAGCTGCATGGCAAGACACAGAGCTAGCAGGTGTTTCACAGGGACCATGGCAGGCTCAACAAGTTGAGCTTTTCCTTGCCATGATACACAGTGGCAGAGGAGGCCAGCTACAGCCACCGCTTGAAAAAACAAAAGGGAAATCAGCCAGCTTCCTCAATATTTTGGTACTAACAATGCAACACTTGCCACAGAAGAGTTCCTGGAGAGGATCGGAGCCAGGAAAGAGTCAGCATGGTGCCAGGAGAGGAGCACAACAGGACAAAAGTCAGTGGCAGTGAGTGACTTGGGGAACAAAGACCTCGCTTTGTGATTGCTGCCTAGCTGCGTTCCTGGGTCCGTTTTGTTCGCGCGCTTTGAAACACTGTTCTTTCCCCTAAGCTCAGGAGACAGGTTAACTCCTGCCCACCTCCATAGGTGCCCATCCTTACCTAGGGCACTGTGAGCACCTGGGGACAGGCAGCCACGGGGCTGGAGTGCCACCTTCTGGCAAACAGCAGGCAGCACTGCCTCATCTCCTTGGAGCTGGGCAAGGAGAGCACACGAGGAACACACAGACAGCCTCCTGGTGCTCCAGAGTCCCCACGCTGCACGCTGTCCCTGTTGATGCTTCTCCTTCCCGTCCTCACCTAGTTCATGGACCATTTAGAAAAGGCAAGAGAAATGACATAGCATAATCCCACGTGTGGACAAACGGCATGGCTTTTGGCAGGTTGGCTCTGGAGCAATCAGAGGGGACAAGGACTACAGCTGCTCCTAAGATCAGATCTTCTCAGCAATGTGCCCTGGGTCAAGATCCGAGCATCCTCCAAAAACAAGCACAACAGTCACCTGTTGATCGACCCCAAACCACCCCAGAGGTCCAGCAGGACATTCATGAAGGGGAAAGCCTGACTGTTTTTTAGATGCTTGATCCACATCCTGGCACCAACCACCTGCATCCTGCCCATTCACAGTGAGATGGTACCCAGATGTTTAACAGGCCCTGATGGGCTTGTCTTGTGTGAGGTTATCCAGCACTTCTGAGGTGGCAAAAAATGTAAGTACATATAAAGGCATCCAGCAGCAGTGAATTTCAGAGTGAAATGGACATGCCACAAAACATTTTCTTACATTTTAAGCCAGACACACCTCCTACAAATCCACTTGATTTTAAAGACCTCTGTTTACAACCCAACACCTCTCTCTCTCAAGAGAGTCACAGTGAACTCAAGCTTTCCTCTGGCAGAAGCCAGCCCTGCTCAAACTTTCCATATCTTTCTACCATTTTCTATTTCAATTCAGCCTGTACAGTTTTAGCATATGGACACATTTAGTTGAGCACAATTTCTTCTTCTGACCACCTGGTGCCTCGCTGGCCCCGAACTGTCTACCAGGAGCGGTCTTTACCATTTCCTGCTCAAGTTTCATTAACAGCCCTAAGAAATAGTCATGTTTAAAAGGCAAAGATAAATCACCCCATCAGGCCTATCTGTGTGCCCAGCCAGAGTGGAAGATCAAGTGGCACAGGTTTGTCCCAGTGTCACCCAGGGTAGGCAGGATGACACAGTACCTCTGCTGCTTGCACAGGCACAACATCCCCAGCACTGCCAACATCCTTTGGCCAAACACCTCTATGATGCTGCTGACACACCAGCCTGGGTTAGACGAAGGCTACTGGCACAAGTACACGCTGTCAGCCTCCAAACAGAGCTGTTCTCCACTCCAGCTATTTGGGACATGCATGGGAAGCTTCACACTGTCAGCAGGACAATAATCCCTGAAAATTCCGCCACCTGCCCCAAACCAAAACCTACTACAACCCACAGGGCAGTTTCAGGGAACAACACACAGCCTAAAAGGCAGCACAAGAAATCATATCTAGTCTACCCTCTTGTCTACTAGCCCACTGGGCAAAATCAGTGCTCTCTCCAAACTCCTGGTGTTTCACTGCCCTCATTCTTCTGTTTTAACTTGTCTGTAGTGTCATTAGAAGTCATTAGAGCTCCTAATACACTGATAGCAACTCCCACCTTGGGCTAGCTGAAGCTGATAACACCTTCTCTATTTCATCAATACACCATTGGTGTGGTGAGTGCAGACGCAGAGGAGACCCCTCTATTGGTAGTACAGCAGAACCACACCAAAGCACAACTGAACACTTGGGCTCCTTGCACAAAGGGCTCCACAAAAGAGTGGAGACACTTCATGTAGGAAAACAGCTTTTCTCCTGCTTTACCTTTTGCCTTCCTCTAGGCAGCACAGCAGATAGTGGCATTAAAGCAAATCTTGCAGGTAAAAAAAAGAGAAGAGACGAGAGTGAAGACAACTCAAGGAAGAAACATCCTGTGTGGAATGAGCCCAATATGTTCAAGAAGAGATTATGCAGTAGGCAAGAGATACAGATATGTGCACAGAGCTGTGTTTTGTTATAGAGAACTCATCAAAATCAGAGAGAAAGAAGCAGGGCAAGATCAGTTAAGTCAAGTTGAGGGCAAAAGGCCAGTTTTAAAGTTTAGTCATTTCAACAGCTGCGAGAACCGTCCTATCGGATTACATGAGATGCTCAAGGTCTTCTGTACAACTTGAGCTGGATGTAGGCACTGAATAAAGGTTAACAGGACTGGTGTAACAGGAAACTGGATTTCCACAGCCATTCGCAGCCCTTCCTACCAAGTCATGCAGCATGTCATCAGGGCAGGCATGGTCCGAGACCTTTCAGTTCTTTTCCACACGCCGGTTTTCAAAGTGAGACTGTTAGGGAACAGCAAAGTTTTAAAGCCTGCAAGTCACTCATACGTCCTGCCCAAACTATTGCCTTTAAAAAGACATGACAGAAGCTAAAAGAAGAGACCATTAGTGATTACTGTGATACTTCCATAGAGACTAGACATTTCCATAAACCTGTACAGCAGCAAAGGAAAAGCACCGGTGGAGGACAAACTACCTAATATTGCCAGGCTCCAACAGTACTGATGTCTTTACAACAAATTAAAGATGGGCAAAGGGGTGTTTCGAATGTTAACTTAAATATTTTACATTTGAGAGAATAGAAGAGATTGCTCCATACAACTAAGATGATGACCTAGAAACTGCTTCATCTATTGCAAACACTGCTGCAAACCAAGGGCTGATGTCTTGCTCCATGTCTCTAGCCAGATAACAAAATTGCGTTATTTTTAGTAACAGGCATATAAACAAAAACTATTTCTTAGAAAATAATAAAGGCTTAAAACACAGGCCCAGAAAATAACAGATATGAGCCTCTGGGTTAGAAAAATGAGATAGTGTTACCGTCCCGATATAGAAAGGGAGAAATACAGGAAGAAATACAGCAGAGAGACAGGTCTTTAATCAAATATTTGCACACAGGAGATGCCACAGATAGGCCAAAATTTAAAAATCTTTGAATTGGCCACAAAGGCCTTTCCGCATTAGCCTGCACTGTTCAAAAATCTCTAGGTGGCAAGCAAGATAATGTACACACGACTGCCAAAAATGCAGGATTAAACATCACTTGCCAGAGTGCCTGGATGAGGCCAAGCTCACTATAGCAAATAAATGAATGCTGATGTATCAGCTATCTGACTCAAGAACAATCTTCTCAGAGATGCAAGTTAAAGTCATGTTCTACTGAACCAGAAATCCACTTTTGGCCGTGACATGTCTCCCTCCTGGTTAAAGAAGGCCACCGGCTATGCAGTTTTCAAGCCAAACTAGAACTTACAGGAACACAGACTAAGGAAAGGAAAAAAGGCAATTTTACTTCCATGTTTCAGAGGCAAACTAGCACAACTGGTATCTCACCAAGGCTAGCAATTTCATTTTATTACCGATCAAAACAAGAGCAGCACACAGGGAAGCAGAAGGCTATGCCAAGCCGCTAGAAGATACTTACATGAACGCTGTGCTATTTCAAGCTTTTCACATCAGTTGAACCTGCTGTGGAAGCACACACACCCTGTGTCTTTTCATGCGCTGACAGAGACATGCTGAGGCTGCTGCAGTCCTGTCTTCCCCTGATGCATATTCTAAGCCCTCCCTTCTCCTAGCGCTGGAGTTTGCTGGATCCCACCAAGCTGGCCAAGAAAAACCAAATCAGCCAAAGATTAACCCCAAAAGGGGAAGAGTTGTTCAATTTTTGGCCAGCTCAATCCCCTGAACCAGTTTGTGATGGGTCAGAGGACGGCCTACAGCCCCTGGGGTGAGATGGTGGGATGGCAGGATCACAGCAGCTCTGATGAAGGCTGATTGACCTCGGTGGGTCACAACTAGCAGGCAACTGCTGCCATGCACGTACATGGCATGCATATGTTTTGCAGCAGGATCACATTTTAAAAATCCCAGAAACATTTAACACAAGGCACAAACGTAAGTGACAGCTCTAAGAGACTGAACCAATTCTGCAATGGAAGGCAGCTAAGGAGCTGTGCCAATGATGCACACCCTGGGAGCAGAACCACAGAACCCTTCAACAATATAGTGATACTGTGCTGCTGGTTGGGGACCTCCAGATACAACCAAACCAGTTTCATTCAAGAAGCTGCAGAAAACACAGCAGGTACAGGGCTGAGTGTGGAAAGCTGGTCTGAGAGCCCTCAAGTCTGGAAGACGACCAAGGTTTCAAATGCTGTTCACGAACAGCTGGTACTCACGTGATGAAGTCCAGAAAACTTGCTAGGGGCTCATACGCGTGGTTCCTCATGTGACGAAACTCCACCACCATCTTCTCCTTCAGCTTGTCATCTATGACGGAGACTGTGAGTGGGGAGGCTTCATTGGCCAGGAAGTTCCCATAGTCTGTGCTCTGGAGGTGCAGTTTCAAGTCTGAAAAAGAAATAATTCCACTCTACAGGGTTTGTGCTGGGTTTGGGTTTTTTTTTGAGCATACCCAAGAAAGCTGGTGCTCAGCACTTCAAGGCATTCTCTTCTCTGAAAGATCACCTAGACAAAGCCTATATGTTAAGTCATACACTTGTATTTGTGCTCAGTTTTATCATGGACAACCTGAATGCAGGAAGAGATCAGTGTTTCACTATACCAGCCTTGCCTCGTTTTAAGAGGAAACTGTGACACTATCTGTGTAACTGAGCATACACGTTCCAGCTGTCCACTGTGCTTGATCAAGGTGGAAGGTTCCTGATTTTCTAGGAAGTATTTGCTAGCAATCTAAAAAAAAAAAACCAAAACAAAACACAAAAAAAACCCAAAACCAAACCCAAACAACTAAGGCACTTTAGCCAAAAGGGCTCTGGCTGCAGGCTTCTCTGAAGCAATCATGACCAAGAACCTACCTGTACCCACCAGCAAGTTTCCTCAGATACTAGTGATGTAGAAGCATCTGAAAAGCTTTCAAAGCCAAAAAGACACAAACAGCAACCTTGAAATTATAAAGCAGCTAGGTACATTATCACATCAGTCCAATTAATTGCACTGGTAAAGAAAGGTCACACGCTAAGAGGTAGAGAAGGACTAGTGAAGAGGAAGGCCATTTAAACCCATCTCATATGGTAGGCAACCCCTGCCCAGGATGGAGGAATATGCTCAGAAGCCTTCCCCTCCTCCGGTTTTAAGTAGAGGAAACCTTTGTTTCCTCTGTTACCCTTCCTGCAGGTCAGGTGCCCAGCCAAGCTGCAGCCCTGGCCAACAAGCAACCACAACACACTGAGCTCTGTCAAGATAAAAGCCCTATCTGAGCCAAAAGCATTTAAGTGTCTCTATGGAAAAACTGAATCCAGAACTGAGGAACGTCATATAATCCTACTCCTCAGAGCTCTGCTAGTTGCACTGGTACATAATGTTCATCTCCCTTCAGCTTCACCTCAGAGGGCCGGTTAGGCAAGCACCCTCCTAGGGATTCAAGACCTTTATGGGGAAAGGAGAGTAGCTGGAAGAGTTTAGTCAAACCAGATGTGAACACACCGTCCAGAGAAAACAGAAGACGGACATTTCTCCCTGGTTTCTTTAAAGCAGGAACACTGAGGCTGCCTTTCCCTTCCACTGAACCGTATGAGTCCTCAGCTTTATGGCATGAGCGTCCACGGCACCAAGGTCAGAGCAAGGACTGGGCCTAGCTTGAGGAGTTTGATCTTTTGACATTACACCCAGCTACAGGCACAAGCTGGAGAGCATCCTCCGCATTGGGCTCCAAACTGAGCTTGTACTGTACAGTGCGATACTGTCCTCAGCCTGAGAGGTAGGAGGGTCAAACAGCTTTCAAGCTGACTTTAACTCTTCTGGGTATTTCCAATGGGTTCTAGCAAAGATGTTTTTAAGCCAACACTTTTTAGTTACAAAGATGTTATCACTGCTAAGTCTCACAGGAAACAGATGGTGGTTATAGGGGGGAAAGGCCAGAGACTTAAATAGAGCTCAGCTGCTGTCATGTTTCTCAGCAGTTTACAAGAGAGTTTGGTGGTACCCTTACTTTCAGTAAGGAGTCTAAAGAGAGCTACTTGCCCAATAACATGCATCATGGCTGAAGCAAAGCAGAAACTTAACCTAGATCTCTGCTCCCCAGACTACACTGCAGCTAAACCAGCTGTGTTTTGTTCTACCAAAACATTATCAACTTATACTCATACTTTCGAGGTGGGAAAACATCCTCCAGATGATTCAACACAGTGGAGTTTTGAGCATGAGCCTTGTCAAAGTCAAACACCGGATCATGCCAAAATGATCAGAATGCCCCTCACCTCCATTCAGCCTGCACAGGATTGTTACTGATGATAATCACTTCCTAAACCCTCCAAAAAGCCCAGCTCACAGGCAGCACCCTGCATGCAAAGAGTTCTCAGCTATCTGCTTTGCAATCACTTGATTTTTGAAAGCTAAGATATAGTTAGAGAGGAAATCTACTGGAATTATATTGTAATGAGTTTCAGTCCTTCTTCTGAAAGCTCTTGGATGATGAGCTTTGGAGTCCAAATGGAAATTAAGTTCCACTGTCAAATCAGGGTTTTACTAGTTTGATTTCAGCAGAGGCTGAGAAAGCACAGAGCAAAATTCAGCAGTTGCTCAATGAATGAGAGAAAAGGTCCAGTTAAGAGTATTGCTCTCATAAAATCAGACTGCAAGGGAAGGCACAGGGGACTACTGCACCAGCTACATTTATATACCTCCTACTTTCAGTTCTCTGTAATTGTGCAGAGCTCTAAAGAAAACTAAGCCTGCCCAAAAAGGCATGTGATGTTGTTTTGCAGCTATACAGGACGTTGGAGAGGAAGCAGCTATTGCGTATCCTACCATATCTTCAGTAGGGAAGCTTCCAAAGCTTTCAGCTTGTGTCCTCAACTCCAACTCTGCTCCAGCAAAACCATCAGTTCCCTTTTGGTGTCACCATGACCTGCAACTCTGCTCTTACTTTTGAGGCTGCAAGAAGCCACCTTGCTATTAGGTCACTTGATGCTAGTGACACAAAAAGTAGAGTTTGCTGTACCATCCGCTCCCAGGAGGTCGGAGCTGCATCGCATTTAGACCAGAGCCACACAAGCTGCACGCTGCAGCCTCTCTCTCGACAGCTCTGAGCAAGCTCCCAGAGCATTTTGTCCCGCTCGATGAGCGGGTTGCCCCCCCAGCTCCACAGCACAAGAGCCAGCACAACCTTATGTTGCAACTGGAATAAGAGCCATGTTTATATAACACTTGGAATTAATATTTACAGGGAAGGCCAGCCACAAACTGCAACTAAACTCTGCAACTGGAACTAAACTCTTCTGAATCTGTTAGCATCCAAGCAGACAGAACAGAACATATTTTCCAAAAATTGGACCGGATTTATAAACCCTGACTCAATGCATCCCACGGCGTATCAGTGTCTTATGCGAGCCTGTCCTCCTCCAGCCGCCGGGCTGCTGAGTTTTTAATCGGACTATTCACATGTCAGGCTTCTCAGTTAAGAATGAACTAATCCCGTGGTTTCACAAATCCCCTGCCAGAAGAGCTGTCCCAGTAGCACGGTGACTAATAAGCGGACCCACTGCTGAGCAAGCCCCACACTCTCCAAAAGCTCAAGTTCCTATTTCCTAATGCAAGTTCAGACCAGGCTGGAGTCGGACTCTGGCAGCAACAGCAGCACCTCGGCAGGGGCGGCTGCCTGAGATCCCACACGCTGCATGTCGACGAGACACTGGCTGCGAGTCTTCTGCCATGCCTATTCCCCAGCTGCCTACCAAAAGGGAGAGACCTGCACCTAGAGCCCAGCCGCTCCCGAGCTCCTCCAGATGCTGACTAACGCAGCCTCAACCCAGTGATTGCTTTTGAGAGGTATGTTTGCCTGTTTTGGCATTTTTCCAAGCCGCTCACCCACTTTAAGGAACAGACTGAGCCAGCATTTGGCAAGGGAGCACTTGAATTACCACGCTTTTGTTCTCTCTCTCCTCCCCCGCAAAAGCTAGTAAATTATGGCCAGGTCACAGTTCCCAGAAAGCTGCCTCCTGCAAGAACCCAGCAGCTTGTCAGAACGACAGCCTTTTTCTGCCGGGTATTCAAGTAGGGTAGCACTCGAGATTACCATGACACATGCTTACAGCCAGCTCCTTTCAGCTCTCGGATCAGGCCCTCTAGTTCGATGCAACTGGCTGTACACGAGGCATAAACACAACTGAAGCTTAATTCAACACAGCACTGTGCCAACACCACACCTCGACATTTCAGATGACATTTTCTTGAGACACTTCAAATGCAGGAGAGGATAGTAGTATTCCTGTGTAAGTTTGCTTTGTCATAACAAGGAACCAAGCCATTCCTCAGTCTTTCAGACATCTGTCAGTCATCAAAGCCTGTCCTGTAAACCCTGTTCAGACAGAGCAACCCATGGCCCCACCAGCTCGTACTTCCACTCCTTCCTTCTTCAGCATCCTCCCATAATTGCATTGCAGAGCTCTGAATCAAGTTAAGGGCTCAAGCGCTTCCAGGCAAGGACTGATTAGTCTTCTCGCGCCCTGGCACGGAATTAGCTTTTGCAGCTTCCGAGCTGAACTGATGTTTTCACACAATTATCTGCTGTAACCCCGACATCTCACTCCAAAGCACCCAGGCCCATCACTGCATATATAAAAATTAAAATATAATTTGCCATCTCCCAGGCCCAAGGCAGTGAAGTAGCTGAGGGATTACACAGCAGTCTGCAGATCAGCTACCTCGCCCACGTCTCCCTTTGGAAGACTGCAGTCATTTCCATTTGGCTTGTTGCTGTCCGTTTGGTCTGTTTATAGTCACCTCAGACACTCCTGAAGCTGCTTCTCTGAAATCTCACCCGAGAAGCACCCAGAGACCCTTCAATCCTCACAGAATTCAAGATCTTTTCTGGGGCTGCACACCACCAGCAGTGACGTGTCCCCTCTCCTCCACTGTCAGACAGCAAGCTGGGCACAGAGAAGTGTCTTCTCTGGCCGTTTTCCTCATCAGTGTCTCACCTCTAGCTCTCCACCTCTCTGTTTGAGATGTCCTCAGCACCAAACAGCAGCCTGTGTTTCCAGCCCAGCCCTTCCTGAGGTTGAATTCACCCCCCTCAGAGCTTCAAGCCCAGCATGGCCAGGTCTTGTTTCTTTTGGAGCCCCTCAACCAGGTAGCCCTCTCCTGATCCTTCCAAAGGGTGAGGTAACCCCTCCTAATCTGCCTGCACCTCCAGTAAGCTTCACCCCTAGGTACCCTTTTTTCCCCCCCTCTCTAAAAGCAGACCACACTAAGTCATGGCTGTAACCTCAGAGGTCCAGCACACTAACAGGACATCGGCCCAGCACCTAGTGCAGCGGTTTAAGGGAAAGGCAGCAAACCATCAGAAGCTAAGAGAAACAGGGCAGAAAGCAGTCTCACACTGCAGGAGTCGACAGCAGAGGAAAAACAACACGGTGAAAGCACCGACAGGCTGCCGAGTGGTAATACTTGCCAGGAAACCCAGATGCCATCATCTTCTAATGAGGGGCAGGACCCAAACAAAGGCCGAAGCCGCACCAGTGCTGAGAAGCTGACCTCAGCTGCTGCTTGAAGTTTAGCTAGGAGAAGCTATGAAGCAGGTCTCTGCCCAGTAAAGGAGGCCAGAACAAACAGCAAAGAGCCTCTGCTGAACCCTGCAGGAAGCCAGAGACCGCAGTGTTTGTTTGCCACCATGATTTAGCAGGCCATAGAAGTGCCATTTTTCTTCCAATAAATGTTTTCCTTGAGCTTATTTTAACAGGACAGCTGATTAACCAGCCACAGCGAGTGGTTACACTGGAGGACGCAGGACAAAGCACTAAGACTAGCAGGACAGCCTTTCAGCTACTGTTCTGTTGCTGCAAGAGCAGCCAGCACTCACAGGACAGGAATGGTCTCCCTGTTCCTATATGTTCTACCTCACCTGGCAGATGAAAGCTCTTGGGGACAGGGCCGGTCCTTCCACACAGTCCCAGCAAGCAAGGGCCAGCTTTTCACAAAGGGCTCCTAGATGCCAGGAGACAGAGAACATCGTCATCGTGCTTTTGAAAGGTCCCTACCACATTACGCCTTGGCTTCTACACCCACCAAGTTCAGGGTTCAAGATGGATCTAAGCATGGCCACACTTCAGGACCATCAAGTGGCCTTAGTTGGTCATAGAGCAAAGGAGCTGCATAGGAAAGGATCTATCCCATTCCCCCCCACACCCAGCAGACCACCATGAGCTCCACCACGGTGCCAAAAGCACCCTTGGAGGTAGTCTGTAGCTCCAGTACCAAGGCAACTTCTCTACACAAGAGAGGACACACTGCCCATCTTGTTAAGATGAAAGGGAAGCCCCGCTCCAGCCTTTTGGGGCCCAAATCCCAGGACCACAGTGATAAAATGGGAGAGAGAAGGGTAGCACAGCCTCTCCCGCTCTTCTCTCAGGAAAAGGAGATATGGCAAACACTCAGTTTGTAATATCATAGAGCAAAGGCAGCCTCCAAGGGAGAAAAAAGAACCTTGGGACTATGAAAACAAAAGCACACATGGCACTCAGCAGAAGCCTGGTGCACAGAGGACACGTGTCCTGACATCCATTTGTTGGAGGCAAGAGCCCACAGCTCTGCTCAGGGAGGCCTTTCCTTCAGTGCAGCTAGCCACCCTATGGTTAGACAACAGGAAGACAGACACTTTTCACCCCACAGTGACTCAACCGTGTGCTCAGTGCACTTCAATATTTCATCATCTCTTCTCTGCATGGAGAGAGAAAAGGAGGGAGTGGGAGAAGAGTGGACATTTAGGACAGCAAGCCTTTAGCAAGCCACTCCTGAGGTGACAGAAAGCAGCAATCCCCTTCTGGGGAAGGGCAGGGGCCATGCAGAGCAATCCAGGAAATATTCTTCAAGACTCAAGAACAACCCACCAACCTCTCCAGTCATGGTTTATTCCACACCATCCAGTCCTGTATCAAGAGTTTAGTGCTCACTACATATTGCTACACAGATTAATTTGACAGAAAACAAGGCTCTGGCATGTGTGAGGGTACCATTCCAGCAGACCACCCTGCCCTCCAGCTGGTATGGAGCCAGAGTCTAGGACAAGTGTGACCTACTTGCTTCAAGCTCTCTGATTTCACTGTTGATCTGCATGCATCCTAGAAATGGAGGTCTGCAGACCAAACTGAGTAGAGAGAACCACAGTCTTGGAAATCCTTTCTTTCTAAAACAATTACATGTATTTGCTTCTCCTAGCCACCCTTCACCTCCCAGATACATCTTTGGGGCTCAGATAGTTACTCTGATCTTCCCCAAGATGATGTGACAGGACACCATGACCTTGGGGTTACAAGGACTTAAAAACCAAGAGTTTTCAGGGGACAAGTCCACAGTAGAGTGATAAGCTGCAGGCTGAAATGCACAAATAAAACATGACAGACCCCTGCGGGGGCATGAGCCTAGTTCCACACCCAACTTAAGCGAAAGACAGGACAGATCTCGCTCCTCCACGTGCACACCACTGTTTCTATAAGGCATGCAAGTCCCCAGCTGAGCCGACTGCATGGCCAGAAACACTAGCACCCACAGAAAGGTGGTGGTGGAAACACGCAGCCTCTGGAAAGCCTCTCCCAACAGAGGCCCACACTAACAAGCTTGAGCCAACTACCTGCCACTTCTCAGCTGGCTATTTCACAGCCTTATTACCCAGCTAGAAGGTGACACGTCCTGCTGCTGGATTTCACCACACCAATCACCTTTATCACACTGGCAGGTCAGAAAGAAATTGGTTTCCTATGCTGTTCCTGTGGAAGCAAGAGGAATATTAACAACAGGAGGCTCGTGAACACTGACTTGAAGGTAAAGAAATTCCTGTTTCTAAAGAAGATGCTTTTGTACACTTCCCAGGCTCCATATACTTTTTGCAGTATGGAGCACTACAGACCAACAGTAAAGCCTACCGATAACCTTCATTCCAGCCCCAGACCAAACTCTGCTTCTTAGAGGCAGAACTGCTGTCCAACTGCAACAGCAGCTTTTTATACTCCAGAGGTGATACCAGACCTCTAAGAGGCTTTTAGCCACTGGAGATGGCTCATCATCCTCTTGACAGTAGAAATCTGAATGACTTATAAGTTTGGTTACCCAAGACAGATTCCACTCAAGAACAGATCTGTGCTCACAGCACTGAAACAGAGGAGAGCAGCTCCAAGTCCTCCACTGACATCTTGTGTCAGAAGCAGGAACTGGCTGCAACAGAGAGCACCAAGGAGGTTCCAAGCCATATCCAGCACAGGTGAACAGCACACAAGGACCTCTGGCTGAGAGACAACAAAAGCACCAGGACTTCTGGAGATGAAAGAAGAGATTAAACATATTATATTCCTGAGGGTTTCAAGAGAAAGCCCAAGCCAAAACAGCTCTCATGACCTCCCCTCAATCCTGGTCATGTTTTCCTGCCAGCTTCTTAAACCAGCTCAGGAGCCCGCTTGATCACAGAGAACCTATTTGGCTCTCTATTTCTGACTCATCAAGAACCAAGAGCTTGAATCGACTTACTTTGTGATCAGGCAAGTAGAGGCAACAGAGGATCACGCAGAAAAGCATGATTTCCTCCTTCCAGCAGCACTAAGCCATCAGCCCAAGTCCTGAAGCAGAGAATTCAATTCCTTTGTGCTTCCAGATGGATCCAAGTACACAAGAGGGAGCAGCATTTCAGACCTGGAAGCACAACGTCTTCCAAGCAATGTCAATACCAGTGACCAGCCAGATACCCGATTCCCAGGGCCAGCCCCGGAACAGCCTTGGTCCTGCAGGATTTCTCCACAGCCAAAGTGATCATTTGCTCCAGGACCAGGACTAAATGCAGAGCCAGACTCACACGCAAGAGGCAACAGCAAAGACAAAACAGAAACAGTAGAGAAGAACGTACGAGTATTTTATGCCTAAGTACTTATTTTGGCTGCTAATAAACTAGCCACTGCCTGGATGTAGTGCAGACAAGCACCTGAGAAAGAACGCACGTTAAAAGCGTGTGAAGCACAAAAAACAGGTACTGAAATGGGAATATCAGAAGTAAAGCAACAGAGGAAAGAAATGGTCTGACTGCAGACCTATATAAGTGATCAAGAGCAACATTCCTTTGAAGGAAAAGGAGAGCATGCTCCAAAAGGAGAGTATGCTACAAGAGCATACTAGACAGGGGCACGGAAAGCCAAGTGAAAGAGGAACAAGATCAACAGTGAACTTGGAACGAGCATAGCAGCAGCAGCCGCCACCAGAAAGCTGTCAGGGATAGGACAGTAACAATACAGAGACAAACACATGGGAACTCCAAACTGACTCATTCCAAATGCAGAAAACACTGCTCCAAGGGAGAGCAAAGTTCAGAAGGTTCAGAAGGCAAGGAGGGGAGAAGAAAAAGAGAAGCTATAAACACAGAAAGACTAGAAAGAGGAATTTAACTGCAGGGGAGGTGATGAATTGATAGTTTGGTGCATGCTGAGGCTTCTGACGAGCAAGAAAGCAGGAATTACCGCCACCCCCCTCTTTCAGGCCCTGGCCTCCATAGCAAGAATGACAGACTGCTGCAAGCAAAGAGCTGCAAAGCAGTCTGTGTGAAAAGGGGCTTCTGTCCCAAGTAAAAATACCCTGGGTATTTTTAAAGTAGAGACTGTGGCACATCACAGCACTCCGTCCCCATTCTGTCATTTAATGTTTGCGTGAGCAACTCCAAGTAACTTGCAGCCAGGGTTCAGCTGGCCAAGGATCCCTCTAGATAGTCAATATGAATTTCAAGCGCTCAGCAATGAATGATCATCAAGATAAAGCTGATGCTCAACTAGTATTTTTAAAAGAAAGAACAATTCAATAATTATAGTACTGTTGATCAAAACAACAGACATCTCTGGATACATATGTTTCTAGCCTATTTTCAACAGAGGCCTGGTTTTGATCTTTGTGACCTGTGATCTATGTTCCGCACGCCGACGAGTGAAACACTGTTAAGCAGGTCACTGATACAGGGGGACAGTTTAGCACTGACTAATTAGCCTCAGAAGACAACTCAAGATTACAGTCAAAGGGTAATTCATCAGTGAATTTACTAAGGTCTGCACTGGATTTTTTCCACTAGCAATCCTCCAGTAACAGCAGGTACTTTCCTAGACGACCCCATCTCCTCAAAAATGGACCACGGGTACCAGGGATTAAGTCGAATTACCCCAATAACCTGACTTCTGGCCTTAAAGAGGTTTCCTGCGCCGCCTGCCACTTCGGAAGGGAAAGCACAAAACAAGATTGCTCAGCAAAGCCTGACAAACCCCCCCAGGCTCCGCACAACCGCGCCACAGCTCTACGGCCACCTCCAGAAAGCTCTGGGAGCCCAGGCCTCCTGCAACCGCCGTGTCAGCTGCTGCAAACCACACGGCCGGGCCGGCCGGGAAACTGAGTCACCCGAGCCGGGGAGGGGTGCCGAGGGGACAGCGCCTCAGGAACGCCGCCNNNCCGCTTTAAACCCGCGCACCAACCCCTCCAGGTAGCCGTTGTCCACGTTAAAATACAGCTCGGGGAAAGACGACATGGCGGCCGGCGGCAGGACGGGCGGACTACCCCCGGCGCCTCACGTGACCCGCCCCGCGCTCACGTGGCGCGGGGCCCCGCCCCCTCCCGGCAGGCCGTGCGAGGGCGGGAAGCGCCTGAGGCGATGGCGGCGGCGGGCGGCTCGCCGCCCCTCAGCGCGCCCTGCGGCTGGTGGGTCGGTGCTGGTGGAGCAGGCGGTGCTCTGCGCCGGCTGTGGCCGTGCCGCGGGCACCCCCTTGGCCACCGGCTCCTTGGGGCTGGCAGCTCGCAGGTGTGAAGCACCCTGGGCCGCCACCACACTGACAGGAGAGCGCAAGCAAAGCTCCCGGCACAGCTGAAATGTCACCTCCTGGGGCACCCCTCCTCTGAGAGGCCACTCATCTAGCCAGGAAGGGCCCTGCGGGAGCTGCTCGGGAAAAATACATCATTTTGCTTTACGTGGAGGCGCCCTGGGCTCGTGGCTGTGTGGACAGGGTGCCCGCCTGGGTGCAGGTACCGGCACCTTGCTACTACCCGTCTCGCCTGAGACCCTGAGGAAACGCATTGAACCGTTCCCACTCGGCGATGGCTTTTGCTAACGGCTGGTTTATTAGAGCTGCGGAGGAGGAGGCGGCGCACGTGGGCAAGGAGCAGGCAGCCCTGTGGCACGGGCGCTAGTTCTTGCCACAGGGGAAACTGGTGCTGATTTTCCTGCAGTAGCAAAAAGCGTTGAAGAAGCGGCAGTAGCAGGTGGCGCAGGGGTCGCAGCAGGGGACCTGATGCCCGAGGCAGGACTCCAGGAGGCGGACGCAGCGGCGGGGGGAGCGCTCTTCTCGGCCCGCGGCTCGCAGTTCTGTGGATGATGCCTGCCAGAGAGAGAGGAGGAAGAGGAGGGAAAGAGTTGGTGCTGGACTGCTGTGCCAGCAATAAAGAACTGCGTGGGAGAGAACCAAGAGTGGCTGCTGAAACCTGCTGCCACCAGCAGCGGAGAGCTCTGTCGTGCTCAACTCTGGGTTTAGGCTGTTGCAGATCACTGCTGAGCACCCTGGCCTCTCTGTGGGCGACACTGCCTCATCCACCATGTCTCAAGGCTTTGATGCACACATTTATTTTGAAGCGCAGCCTTGACCTTAGTGAAGGGTGCTGTGCCTTCTGCCCAGAGGCACTGGGCCCCAAGCCAGGCAAGACATGGCACTGCCCGGTGAGCTCCTGCTCTGCAGAGGCTTCCTGGGCTGCACTTGAGGTGAATTAAACAGATTGCAGGAGTGCAGGCTTGGACCACCCTCCTCTGAGTGCTGGAACCCTCTGCAGCTTGTCCCAGCCCTGGCTGCTCCCCAGCAGGCAATGAATAGGTACTCCCTCCCCAGGCAGCACCATGTTGGGCTTCAAACCATGCCTGGCCCCAAGGGCACAGAGCAGGCTGCTGTGGCCCAAGGCTGCCCCACTCCTTGGGGTGTCTGCAGGAAAGCTCAGGGAGTGTTACCTGTGGTTCCAGCATGCCACTTCTCTGTACCAGATCACCGTCAGCTTCTTGGACCTCCAGGGCCATCTGCTCAAACCCCAGCTTGGGGAGAGCTCCTGCAAGATATGGAGGGGCTGGACAAGGAGGCTGCTGGGGGATCTACTCTAATTTTGCTCCCCATGGTCCTGTGTCCCTCACAAAAAAAGCCCCCCCACTTCCCGCAGGCCTCATGGCAGCAGGAGGGAAGAGGCTGCTCTCACAGTGACAGGAGAAGCTGCACAGCTTTAAGGAGATCCCCCACATCCAACCCCAGGCATGGGGTCCCCGCTTCTATTTTGGGGGCCCCAGGCATGCCAGCAAGCAGCTGGCAGGGGACAGCAGGAGGGTAGGGGGACCGCAGGACTCACCTGCTGGCTCCGCAGACACCTCCTTGACTTTCCGCAGCAGGCTGGAGTAGCGGGCTCTGTCTGTCCCCTCTGGCCCACTGCTCACCTTCTGCAGGTGGCCGCGGCCGAGGTCGGCGGTGAGGATGGCCTGGATCCCCTGCAGCAGCCCGCAGCACAGCAGCAGCACATTCAGCATGGTCCTGGGGGACAACCTGTGCAGAGGGGTCCCAGCCAGTGTCAGCCTGGCCTGGCCCCACCTCCACCCCGCCGCCATCACCCACCGAGCAGCGCCGCGTCGGTGAGGGGCAGCCTCTGCCAGCACGGCCACCACGACGGGCTGTTTGCTCTCTTGGACTTGAGAGCCTTTCTCGGGCCACCGCACACCGGGGAGCTTCACGTGGACTCTCCAGAGCTAATGCAGGTGCCGTGGGGCACCCCATATGAGGGCACGTTCATGATCTCACTGTGGAGGGGTTTGAACAGCAGAGGATGGACTGAGACCCAATCTTTTTTGCAGTGGTTCAGGGTCTCCCTGCCCCACGCACAGCCTTCAGCAGCCTCCAGACCATCACGGTGCCGTGCGTTCACCACCTGCCCACACACAGGATGCAGCCAAAACAACACAGCTCCTGCCAGGCACTTGCGCTCACAGAGTATGGAAATGCCACTCGTTTTAAAGACCAGAAGCTAATATTTACCGCCCGGTCTGCATCTGGGCTTGGGTGTCTGACCAGGACCTTGCAGACAAGAGCCAGCACTGGGATGTCAGGAGGTCCCCGAGTACCACCGCAGAGGCAGCCGTGCACCCACCAGCAGCTCCATCCCGTGCCCTTTTCCACAGCAGTGCCAAGGACAGCACAACTCATGGCCCAGCACCTCCCTGCTTCTTGCCCAGCTCCCCTGTAATGCCTCCCTCTCCCAATCCTGCTTTCTCTCCCCGCTCTCCAGCCGCCAGCCCATGAGCCATGTTTCCACACGGCAGGTTTGCAACACGGCAGGCAGGACCCCAGGAGACAGACAGGAGCGACGTTATGTGGTTGAAACATGAGAGACCTCCTGCACATTGCAGCTGGAGCAGCTGCAACAGAAATCTCCCCGAAAGTCCCTGGGAAATGCCAAACTGCTTTGCTACAGCTCCTTTTGCAATGAAACCACAGGGTTTGGGCACGATAAACAAATGTGGGGCTTTGAGAAGATAAAGCATAACATGGAGGCTGGCAGAGGGTTTGGGCACGGATGTGGTTTTATTTAAGGACTGCAGCGATGGGCTGGATGTCACGGCCAAGACCCTCGAAGGGGGCTCCAGCCCCTCCGTGCCACCTGGTTACCTGAAAAACCCGCTGACGCTCACCTGCACGGCTTCTGTGCGGGAAGAGTTTGGGCGCAAAGCCCCCTCTGCCTGGGACATGGACACCATCATCAGGAGATGTTGTGTGTCCCCCCCGCCAGCCGGAGCAGCCCGAGGTTTTTCACTTGCCCCCAGTGCAGCATTTGCTCCCCACTCGTGGGGGGATCCAGCAGGAGGGAGGAAGGTGAAGGTGAAGCTGTAATGCTGAGAAGAGGGTGAGGCTGGGCTGGAGGGGGGTTGGCAGGGAGCAGGACCACAGCTAGGGGAAGGACTGGGCGAGAGCAGATGCTGCAGGGTCAGGCTGTGGGCTTTGGGGGCCTGAAAGCTGTAAAAAGCAGGGGGGCTCTTAGGGAGCGAAAGAGAAGGGGCCGGGGGGGCCCTGGTTGCTGCCAGCAGCCGAGTCCTGTGAAACCCAGCACCTGCCGCTTTGGCAGCCTTGGGGCTCCAGCCCTGGCTCTGGCAGCCCAGAGCTGTGCCAGCCACTCCACACCTCCCCAGCCCCACAAAACCACCCAGCTCTTTGCCGGGAGAGACCCCTCCGCGCCGTGGGGAGCCCCCCGGCCGTGGGTATGGCACCCCGAACACCCCCAGACCCTTCCCGTTGTAAGCACTGACCTCTCCGAGCAGAGAGGGGGCTTGCCACTCGCTGCTCCACCGAGCTCGCTGGGAGCGCCGCTACCGCTCTCTGCCTCGATGTCCTCCTCCCCATATGCCTACTGGGATTTATATCAGCTTTTTATTAATTAAGTGCTGCAGCCACATGACCCTGCTAACTACCAGGTAGGTGGGCTTCTCTGGAAACCGGGCTTTGTCTAAACGGCGAGGCAGCGGTGGGGCGATGCGCGGGCGGGAGGACTCCTTCGCTGCGCCCCGCACGGCTGTGGGGAGGAACCGATCCCCACTGGCCCCAGACTCCCGAGTTTCTTGGGAGCGATCCCCACCGCCCTTCCAGGCCTCTTCCCTTTCCAGCTGTGCCTGAGCAGCGCCGAGGCTGCAGCCTGAGGGCACCTCCTAGATCCCGGCTAGAGAAATACCAGGGCTGCAGGCTCCTCGCTAAAGACACACTGAGCTCTCTACCCGTTTTCAAAGGGAATGTTGCCCACCCAAAGCTGCTGGCAGGCACCCAGCCGTAGTCCAGAGCCTCCAGAAGTCGTCCAACTCCTGACCACTCACCATCTGCAGATCCTTCAGGCTCCCACCTGTGCTAACTGCATCTCTCATTCATGTATCCTTTGGAAACCTGCAGCTCCCCAGAGCCAGGTGCTCTCAGAGGAGCTCCTTTGCGCATCCCGGGCTCGACTCCACTGTGGGAAGGAAGGAACCGACTGCTCGGTTCTCCCCAGCCCCGTCACCAGATTTCACAGACATCGTATGTGGCTCCTTGAGCTTCTCGGTGCAGAGACCTCCGAGGGCCGCTCCAAAACCCAGAGGCAGCTGCAGCCAGCCCGATGCAGCCTCAGTCACGGGCCAGGCACTGGCAGAGGTGGCACCTGGGCAGCCTCCCACCGGCCAGGGCTGCAGGGGACGTGTGTTCTGGACACAGCAGCCCAGCGCATCGTGTGCTTGTTCTTGCTTTTTCAACTGAGGGCTTCAGAGCAGCATTGGTGTGTGTACAACGGGCAACTGTGCAAAAGGATACGGACCTGCAGCGCAGGTGCGGCACCCCGCGCCCCATCAGGAGAAGGACCCGACCCTGACACACACGGGCTGCTCACGGAGCCGCCACTGCCACTGTACACTGACTCCAGCCTCCGCTGCTGTACCGACAGCAGCAGATCTGAGAGCTGTTTGCTAGAAACCCCGGTGGCAGAAGGCAGGAAGGAATCACCTTTCTATTTGAATCCCTGGATGGACACACAGGGTGGCTGATTGCCCAGGCACCCCGGGTCCCAGGGGCTGCCGGCTCCTCTGCTCCCCCGCCAGCAGCTCCCTCCAGCGCCCTCCAGACCACCCGCTCCCAGGTTGGCAGCTCAGCCAGGCTTCTTTTGGAAACGCCCGTGTCCTCGGGTGGCTTCAGCCCTGCAAGGAGATGTGGGGATAAGGCATGAGAGGGGTTCGGTGGGCTGCGGCGTGCCCAGCAAGGGAGGCTGATGGCGCCGGCTCTGCCCTCGCCAGGCTGCTCCCGGACCCTGCATGACCCCCCAGGACCCCCCAGGCCTCGCAGCAGGTCCCCAGGTCACCAGCAGCAGGTCCTGGTGGCTGCCCCAGCCCTGGGGCTCTCTGCAGATGCCCCTCTGCCCCCCGCGCCCCCCGTCCTGGCGCGACCCGAGGGCTGGGCTGGCTCGGAGGGGACACGGCACGGGACCAGCGAAGGGCTCATCTGCCGTGCCCCTGCTCCTCTGGCGGCTGGGGTGCCAACGCACAGCCCCTGGCTGGGTCCCCCAGCGCCCAGCACCCAGCCAGGACCCCGCTGCACAGCACCCGGCCGCCTCCTGCACCCGCATGCCTGGATCGCCCCTCGTCCTGGGCTAGAGGCGGGTTTGGCAGCCCCCCTCTTCCCAGTCCCGAAGCCCGGGCGGGTGCCAGCGCCCCATCCAGCCCCATTCCTGTGGCAGGAGCTGCTGGACGGACGGCGTGCTCCTCCCGGCCCCATCCCCGGTCCCCGCTGCCCCCGGCTGACGCCAGCTCCGAGCGGGGCCCTCAGCCCGGCTCATTAGGGCCTGTTTGCAGCTGCGGGGCCGTGGGCGGGCGACTTCTGGGAAGGCATTAGCGGGAACGAGGGCGGCCGCGCTGAGAGCTTTTTAATCTGCAGGAGCAGCGTCTGCTCTGCGCGCATCCCTACGGCCATAACGAGCTAAATGAGGCGGCCGGCCGCTCGCCGGGCC
>VZTV01081732.1:14383-30554 GCA_013400875.1 Anhinga rufa | reverse complement strand
CTATGAAATGCCGGAGAAGAAAATAAAAATGGATGTGAGCTACTTTGACACCATCACTCTCACACTGTGTTGACCTCTCGCCAGCAAAAGCTAACCATCAGGACCAGTTAGGTGCACAAACAGCTGTATCCCACAGAGATATATATAATAACAGCCAGCTAACAATAATATATTAATAAGGAAGAATCTCGTGGTTAGACACTGAAGAACCTGGGAGATCTTTCTAAGCTAGAAATGTGTTAGCAATATATAAAAAAATCCAAAGAGGAAGAAATAAGTAGACTAATCATTCAAGTGCTGAAGGTGTAGAAAAGACAAGGAAAAAAAGCAGATTTTTTTTAACTGACAGAAAAAGTAGTTAAGGAACAGAAATAAGAAAAGGTCATTATCTTCTCATCCACTGATTTGCATTTCTGAAGCAGCTAGCTCAAAAATTTCTCAGTGCTTGGATGCAAGAGTGAGGACAACACCACTGGAGATCTCTAAGTGAAAATACAAGTGCCCAGGAGGTCTAGACACCAGCAGAATAGGTAATAAAGAAGTAAAGGTCTCAGAGAGCTCAGGTCAGACTAGCTCTTCTGCAATGCATACAGAAATGGCAGCAAAGGAGGTTAGAAAAATTCTGATCCAAATACAGCATTTCAAAATTCATGGGATCTTCAGCACTGGCTGAGAATAGATGTTGCGCAGGTGAAAAAGGGCTTCTGGGAAACTCCAGGAACTTGTGTTAGAGTTTAGGTAAGATCTTTTATTCAAGTTACTTGCAGAAATCTGCCTCATTAAAACCCAATACTCAGAGGGGCTGGCTGAAACACAAATATTTCCTCTTCTCAGATGGTCATGTAATTCTTGTTGACAGAATAGGTTAAGCTTCACGAGCGCCGTGTTGGCAAAGCAGAAATTGCCAAGCACTGTGGGATTGCTCCAGGTTTCAGGAGTTGGCAGTCAGCTGCGCTGTGCCCGAGGGCTGGACTTTCTCCCTAATACTTCATGCTGGGAAAGTCGGAAATATATGGGCACAGCTGGGTTAGTGGACCTTGTGCTTCTGCCCACAGTGACCTGAGGCACTGCCAGGTCATGTCCGTGGGGTGGAAGGGGAAGCTCTATTCAGCCCTTTCTGAAGGATGCTGGCTGTGAGACGGGACTCGTGCAGTGGGGAGGGAGGCACTCAGCTGAAGACAAAAATAAGTATTGAAAGGGAAGGCACTTATGAAGCTAAACCAGTAGGAGTGATCTGGGCCTGTGTTGTGCTGTCTTGGAAAACTTTCAAAGCCTTTTTAAGCAATTGGTATGAAGCTTTCTTCTGGCTATAAAAATGCCTTTTGAGAATCATCTCCCATTTGTACTTTTACAATTCGTGCTTTTAATAGGAATATCGTACACGCTGAAAGTGCAGGCTTGCTTGACAGCCTGAGAGAATGGAGTTCAGACCAGGCAACACCAGCAGGTGCCTTGGCATTATTCCTGCCCTGCGTGTGTCAACCCTGCCTTGAAGAGAAGTGTCGTGGGGTGAAAAAGCATGTCTGTTCATAAGGCTATTCCCATCCTTTGCCTTGCTGCTGACCAGGTATGAAATGAATCTGGGTTGTCACAGGGGCTCTCATCCTGACATCTGCTCAGAAGGAGCTGCCCATGGCCAATAAACTAATTTCATGCTGAAACAGTAAGCTTAGAATACTATTGTTCTTGGGTGGGTTGAAGCCAGCAGCCATGACCACGAGGCAGGAGGCATTCTCACTGGGAAAGCACTTATGTGTGGCACACTTTACACAAGTTTCTGCTCCACTGAAGCGGATGGGAGTTCAGTGTGTAAATGAGAGCTCCTCTGAATAAAGATGGATTTCAGTGCATAGTTCGGTACTTCTGAAAACAGAATTCTAGCCATGGAAGACTTACAAGCTTCATCCCCTATTTCTTTCTTGATCCTCTACACCACTTTGCATTTGGAAAAGGATCCTCATGAGTCACCACTAGAACTCTCTATTTCTTGGAGCTGAGGAACCGGGTCATGCTCCAGCACCCTCCAGGCTGACACTGCAGCATGAGCACAGGGCTTCCCCACACTGCAGCAGTCCCAGGGTGCCAACCTGACTCCTGAGACAGCTGAAAATACATCAGAGTAGGCCTGAGGCTGCTCTGCTCAACTTCAGTGATCTTTTTAGGTAGCTGGGCTCCTTCTGAACTCAACGGAGAAAAAGTAGAACAGTAAGTTAGACCCCTGCTCTGGCTCAGTTACAGGAGATGCTGCTGTTTCTCCATTCACAAGAGCAGGACTCTAATCAGACATGCTAACTAACTGAGTTGCCTACAACTGTGGTGTGAGCTTCCCTCCTGTGCTCCCAGACGTGCTCTTGTGCCAAGCCCAGCTTGAATGATCCTGACCGCTGTATTCCATTAGCAGTCCTTTAAACTCTTCAATCTGCTCTTTTGAATGTAATGTACTTTTTATACTGCAAACATGAGTGTGTAATTCAATGCATATGTTTTGGGAGTGGGGAGTCTATGAGAATGCCAAGCAAATCAATAAAGATTTAGCACATCATTATTCATTGTTGTGATGCCACGAGGCATTTATGTATGCCCTTTAGTAGGGAGGAAGGAAAAAAAAAGAGGAAAACTGTTATATGTCTGTAGTAAAATTTGATTTGAGAGGAAGAGTTTGCATCTGAATTGCATGAAGTCTATTAAAATTTTGGTCTTCTTTAGACTAATAGGATTATGCCATTCCCAAACTGATTGTTTCCAAGCAACGATGCAGATCCTAGTACATGTTTGCTTATCTCTTTAGTTTGCTGCTAAACCAGAGAAGCTTCCAAAGATAGCTGCGAAACTGATGATATCAGGTGTTATCATAGAATCATAGAACATCCTGAAAAGATGGCCCATTTATCCTCTCTTTGGAAGGTGATTTAAAGAGTGCATCGGGCCTTACGTAAGGCTGCTGGCAAGTGATTTTTATTTATTTATTTTTTTAATAAAGGAAATGGCCTGCACTGCCACCAGCGCGGCATGCTCCAATACGTCATTTTCACTTGGACACAAACACTTTGCTGTGGTTAGGGGGAATTGCTTTCTCTGAAGAACAAATCCTAAGTGGTAGCTATGAACAGCAGCGCAGATCTTCAGAAACTACGGTTCAGCGAGGCTTTTCAAACATCCTCAGGCGTGCCTGTCTAAAGGGCCATATCTTCCCTGCTTTACTAATTGAAAGCTCCCTTCATGTATTATAAAGGAATGCACAGCTATATAGCCCTGTATACTAAATAATAAATAGCCAGTTGCAAATGACGTTGCTATTTTATAATCAGAACTGTCCAAATTGTGTTGAGATTTTGAAAGGTGCATTAAGAGGAGATTATTTTCTCTCTTTCCTGACTGCTTTTGGATTTGATGACATCATGGGATAAACATGATTTAGGAGTCAACATTTACTATTTTGGCATTCAAAAAGGCTGCCTAAAGAGCTCTGTTGTTAAATGTCATTAATGCGTTTTCTTTAGAGTAAGAAAATTGTGTATTTATACATAATTTAATATGAAGAAACGGCTTTATAGAGTTCTCTGTGGCTACATAAAGAATATAGTGCAGCTCTCTGTACATCTGAATTTCCGTAGAAAGCAATTGATCACCTCAGAAGAGAAATACATCAGCTATTTAGTGGTGTAAAGCAACAAAGCACAAACTTTAAGACTGGAAGTGAGAAATACTGTTATTGGTAGAAATTTAAGAAGGAATTTATTGTGGCAGAATGTAATTACACAACTGGATGGAGTGCTCTGATTTATGTTTCTGCCTGTGTTAAAACGCTTTGAGATGATTAATAACTGGCTCAATCCTTTATGCTCATAACAACACTTGTGGCACAATAGCGCTGCAATGACCTGTCGCTCCGGCTATTGTGTTATTGGATATTTAAGATCCCCTGCATTAAGCAAGCGTGGAGTCTTGGGGCTGGAGAGCAGGCAGATGCAGCTCTCTTACTATTTGCATTGCAGTATTACCAGAGATCTAATAAGGGCTCAGAGCCCTGGTGGGCTAGACGCTGATCAGTGCTTGAAATGAAAGATGGCTTTCCCTTTCAGAGTTCACAATTTAATTATGTGATGGGAATCAATAGATAGATAGAGCAGAGAGGGAGGGCTGCATCACAGGAGCTGTTGCACTTCATATAATAAACACCAGCCAGAGTCTGTCATCTGTCTGCATCTCAAAAAGATCACTATTTGATGGAAAATGAAATTATCTTGTGTACAAGTTGAAGACAGATAATTTCTTCTAGTTTGTACTTCAGCAGCAGCCAAAGATCTACTGAGATTGTACTGTTCAGAGTTTGACTGCCCAATGAGTTACAGTCAAGGTAAGAAAAACATAAGAGAGACACCCCAGAAAACATCATGTAGGATGTGATGGCATCCACCTTAGTTTGGCTCCCTGGCTTTTTGAGGGAAGCGGGGCAGTGAGGAAAAGGCATTGAGGCTTGAATATTTTCTGTTCCTTGACTGGTTTAATGGGGGTGTGCAATGACTATACAGAAAAACAAAGTGAGAGAGGTGATGCACACAAGTGAGGATAGGGTGGTGGAGAGGGAGGCAGAGACTGATGTAAGGAGAGTGATGCAGAGATTGATATAAGGAGAGTGAGGCTGAGACAAAGGCCTCAAAGGTTTGTGAGAAGCCTATGAGCAGAGATGGAGAGTGTCCCAAGGTAAATTAGCAGTGTAATGACACCCAGTGTCTGATAGTCCTTGGAGACTGTTTCTTGCACTTGCTTAAGCCAACCTGGCTGCCTTGGTCCTGAGGCTGGCACTTCCCATGCTGAACAACAGGACTTGACATTTACAAGCAAAATTACATCGTTTCTGAAAGAAGCGATATCATGTTCAGGATTTCCACCAGGCCAGTGAAAGAAACTAATACTTGTCACATAAAGGAACAATATAGTAGAAGAAGCAGGAAAAATTTTGCTGTAAAATGTAAATGTTTTTGCATAAAATAACCAGGGTTAAATTTGACCTCTCTGGCACTGGAAAGAGAAACCAGTGATATTGAAAAAGGCACCTGGATTTACACCAGTGTCCCTGAGAAGAATTTGCCTGATGTTCTCCCCTTCAGGAAGACCATAGTTTTGAGTAACTGAGTGGTCAAAACAGTCCAGAACTGGTTTTATTTTGTGCATGACTTGGGCTGATGCCTTGTCTCTTGGCCGGGCACACACTGCTGTATTTATCATCCT
The DNA here is from genome assembly GCA_013400875.1 of Anhinga rufa. NCBI lineage: Eukaryota > Metazoa > Chordata > Aves > Suliformes > Anhingidae > Anhinga > Anhinga rufa. The sequence continues at coordinate 25,322 of VZTV01081732.1, read as the reverse complement.
TATTTTCATAGAATCATAGAATCACAGAACCATTAAGGCTGGAAAAGACCTCTAGGATCATCAAGTCCAACCATCAACCCAACATCACCATGCCTCCTAAACCATGCCCTGAATTTTTTTAATACCTCTGGGGATGGTGACTCCACCACCTCTCTGGGCAGCCTGTTCCAGTGCCTGACCACTCTTTCATTAAAGAAATTGTTCCTAATATCCACTCTAAACTTCCCCTGATGCAATTTGAGGCCATTTCCTCTCAACCTATCGCTAGTGACTTGGGAGAAGAGACCAACAGCCACCTCACAACAGCCTCCTTTCAGGTAGTTGCAGAGAGCGATAAGGTCTCCCCTCAGCCTCCTCTTCTCCAGGCTAAACAACCCCAGCTCCCTCAGCTGCTCCTCATACGACCTGCTCTCCAGACCCTTCACCAGCTTCGTTGCCCTTCTCTGGACACGCTCCAGCACCTCAATGTCCTTCTTGCAGTGAGGGGCCCAAAACTGAACACAGTGTTGGAGGTGCGGCCTCACCAGCGCCGAGTACAGGGGCACTGTATTCGTGCTTCGCTGGTGTTGAGGTCTCCCCCCCCCTCCTCCTCCTGTGCAAAGCTGCCGCGTCCCAAGACCCGCCGCGCTGGAGCAGGGCCGGGGGCAGGGCCGGCGCGCCCGCTTCGCGCCCTGTCCATGGTGCTGAGCGGCGGCGCCCCGCGCTCCCCGGCCGCGGCCCGCCGCAGGGAGAGCCTTTCCCGCCAGGTTAGGCAGGCTTTTACCTTCAGTAACTGCTGCCTGCGCGGGGCAACAGATGTTTGCCAGCCTGGATTTTCCTCTTTTAGCCACCCTAAGAAGGCAGGGAGATTAATTAAAGCCCGAGTCCCCAAGGTGAACGGCTCTCCACGTGTTCGGGGGGGGAGGGGGAGAGGGATCCCTCGCTTTCCCTGTTTATATCTTCATCAGTTGCTTGCCTAGGAGAGAAGATTAGATCCACACCGAAAACAGCTTCTGCTTTGATTTGTTTATGTGTTTACTTTTAATTTTTAGGATAACCGCAGAAATAATGAGAAACAGCAGGGAACGGGAAACTGATTGAGATTGATCATTTCGTGCGTTCGGCTTGTGATGACCTTTGGGGAAAGTGGGTATTTAATTTTTACTGATGTTGTAAAGGCACAGACAAAGTCCTGACCTTTCTGATCCGGGGTGACCACTACGAGCATCCTGCTGAGAATTAATTACAATTGCCTGGAGCGGCTCCAAGCAGCATTTATTAGAGTACTATAAATGTGGTAAAAGCGATCCGTATGCCTGGGAGAAGCCATTCCATGTGCCTGCTGTGATATCTAAGAGAAGCTCAGACTTGTCGGCTTGTTGTTTTGCTTTGCTGTTCATTAACAAGACTGAAATAGGAGAGACAGCGTTAGAACTCCAGGGCAAGCATTTCCCATCATTCTGCTCTCCACACAGATACTTTTGTATTAGATTAAGGCACAATAGATAGAACTAGGTAGAACAAAAATCAAACATCTCCCCAAGAGACAGTACACGGTGCAATTCTCTGACTGTACAAAGCACAGTGCAACAGCTTCTTCTAGCAGCCTCCTAGAAATGTAAAGTGGAAGTGAACAGAAAGCTCCACACAAGAATTCCGTACAAGGAAGTATTTAAAAGTCCAGGCATGCTATGATGCCACCGTACTACAGCATCCAGCACAAAGCTGTGGCTATTAGTCACATGGGAGTTTGCAGTCCTTCTCCCCAGAGATCGATCTAAAAATGGAAAATCAGTTATGTGTACAAAGTTCAGGCAGAAATATTTCATATAAGATATGATGACTTTGTCAGATACCCTGCCAAAAGGACTGGAATTGAATAAGGAGGTTTAAATAAAAATTGTAAAACCATCTAAATTTGTTTTGGAGAAGGATTTAATTGGGAATGATGATGAAAAAGCCAGAAATGTGGATAAACCTAAAATGGAAAGGGCAGCCAAGTTACAGCAGATGGCTTTTTCTTGTTCTTTAAGTGCCTCATAATGAGGAAAATATGCTATGTAATGACAGTTGTTTCTAAACTGACTTTTTTGGGGGGAAAGGGGGAGGTTTCCCACGGGGCATTGGTTGAAAAAGGAGAATCAAAAAGACATAGCTGCAGACAGTCTGTATTGAACTGTTTTTGTTCTGGAGTTCCGGAGCTCAGTTTGATGTATGGTAGGAAAGACAGCCATCTCCGATTCCAGCTAAAATCGAATGAGCAAATAGCCATTATTTCTCCCTTCTGCCTTGCCTCCCTGAGCATCTACATTGCATAAGGGCTCTGGCACTCCTTTCTCCCACTGAGCTTCCCAATTGCCCTTTCTGTGGGTTCACTAAGATTTCTTTATTCTGACAGGTTTTTGTTCTGTCTTGCTGTGGTTGCTTTTCTTTCTCTCCTCTATCAGTTAAGAATGCTGTTATCCAAACAACAGATTTTCCTACAACTGAAATGCTGCTGTTAAGATTTACTTAAAATCTCCCCCTTGTTCCATTTTTTTTATTCCTTTCTACCCAAAATGGGGCTGAGGAGCGGAGGGAGTGAAGGAAAACAGAAGAGACAGCCTGTTCTATATGACATATGCTTGATTTCCCAGCAAGGCTTAATTACCGTTGGGAGTTTGCACTCCTGTTCCTTTTGCCACACTGAGCACTCAGAGCACAGTGCAATGCCTCTTGCCTACTCCAGATCGCATCTACATGGATAAGATTTGCTTGTGCATTGGGGCAATTGTATATGAATTGTATATGAGAATGGAGACTGTAGGCATCTTCCCTGAAGACCGTAGGCATCCATGCAGCTTTCAGGCAGAGTTAAGACCCACAGAAAACAATAATTTTCATGTTCTTTTCATATAGGGTTTCATCCTGCAAAGGAATGAGTGTACTGACCCAGAAAGTACAGGTGGAACTTTCAAACCCCCATGTAGCTCAGCCAAAAGGTCCTATGGTAACGCAAGGGCCAGGGAGCTTTGCAGTCAGCAGGACTGAACCCATGACTGATGTCTGAAGAGACTCATGCTTCATGCTTATACGAGTGTAATTGGAGACAACAGGAGGCTTAGGATATAATGTGCAAATGGAGATCTAACACGGTGATTGCTCTTCAACTTTGCATAATGAAATGTGCATAGTGTTTTGAGGAAGAGCATGATTTCCCTTGCTTTTGAATGTAAAACATAGCTAAATTGCATTAGCTTCAGCCAAAAAGCAGAATAAAAGCTAGAGAATTCACATGCTGAAGCTGTGTTGTTAAGGACAATTAAAGAATATGCTTCACAAAAGAAATCCAATAAATATAGCACTTCCAAACCTCATTACAAAGAAAGATTGTAATTTTGAAGATTAAAAGCATGTCTATTTGTGAAAATAAGCCTTTTTTTCCCCTGTCTTCAGTCTTTTTAAAGACTGTCTTCAGTCTTTTTAAAATTTTAAGCTATGTGCTGGATCTTGGCTTTAGCTAATTGCAGTAACATTCCAGACTACTGGGGAAGTCTGTCCTACCAGAAGAAGCAGTAATAAGTTGCTGAAATTATCTTGATAATTAAACAGTTTAGTTTTATATTTATTTGCTGAAAAATCCCCCAGTGACATATTAATTATGCATAAAGCTTTGCTTTGTAAAAAAGTTGGTTGGTTTTCAAATATCCATCTCATCTCTGTTTATTTTTAGAAAGCTGGTCTTTCAAGCTGACAGCTTTTCAACTATTTTAATACTTTGATGAAGATCTAACTTTTGCTCTGATTATTTTTCAAAATTAATATCTAGTGGCTTTCTGATTAAGCCACAATCGCTATTACTTCCGAAGCAGGAAATAACTTTGCTTTTAATCTTGGTTTTCATTCATCTTTGCCTTATTTAAGGCATCTTCTTTCACCAGAGGGCTGCTCAATAGAGGAGCTCAGTCTGCAGTGGCTGGAGCTGCTGAAGAAGGAAACCTTTGGAGGGCTTATGGTGGAAAAATACATGTAGAGCAATACAGCTGTTTGAGGGGGTATGGGGGGTATCGAAGCCCCCTGAAGACAGCCGAAGGCCGCTATCTCATACCAGGTATCACTGGCCAGTCTTTACAGTGATAAACTCATACTCCTGATAAAGTCTAGGCAAAATTTTGTAATATCGTCTTACCTCATTGCTCAACTTTAGGCTAATTCTTCAAAGAATGCAATACTGCCAGATACTTTACTGAGGGATACTGGGGAAGCACAGGGAAGTGGTAATTCGGAGCATTAGAGATGGAAAGGCGCCTTCCAATTTGTGTAAAAGGGATGTTGACCCTCATTCATGTGAGCAAATGCTCAAATACAAATTACTTACCAATGCTCAAAATCTAGGGACCTTATATGAGTGAAAATCCAGCTTTTGCCTGCCTGGTGTCCAAAACGCCTGGCTTTCACTGACAATTCTGAAACATCATTTTGTGTGTCTTGTGCAAATATAAGTGTTCTGTACTAGATACAATAGATAAGTAATAACTTCAATATAAACATGAATTTTAAGGAAATGTTTTTAACTTCAGCTCCCTTGAAAATGTTGGTATAGATAGAGGTTTTTTACATGGCTGTGTGACATGTCTGAATTACATTCTTTTAGAAGCTGGAGAAGATTGTTTGGAAAGCAGGAATCAGAAATTAGTTATCAAAGATTCACTGTTACAACAGAAAATTGTTGGCTGAGATTCTCCAGTGATGTGTCCTGAGTTTGGTAGTGTTTATATTTTCTTCAGTGACCTGGGCAATGAAGTAAAACGTATGGTTAGCACATTTGCAGATGTCACAAACCTGGTGGAGAAACAATCAAAACGATCCTGACAAATGCGACAGCTGGTCCGAAACAACAGGATGAACTTCAAAAAGGAGAATGCAAGGTCTGTACTTAATCTGGAAAAATCAACTGCATTAACATAAGATGGGAAACAGCTGAGTAGGCAGAAGTTTTGCTGAAAAAGATGTTGAGGTTACAGTGACTCACAAGTGGAATATGTATCAACAATGTCATACTATTACAGGAAAAGCAAACATGCGGCATTGCTATTGAGTGCTGCATGTCTAGTTCTGTGCAGTGAGCTTCAGCAAACAGGGAGACAGTCCAAAGGAAAGAAAGGAAGAAAGGAAAATGACCAGGGAATTAGAAAACACGTCCTATGAGGCAAGATGGAAAGAGCTCGTGGTTTAATTTATTGAATGAATGACTGGAGAGACGTGAGAAGCCTTCAAACAATCACAGGTTGTCATCTGTTCTCCACGTCCGCTTGGATAGCACAAGAGAAAATGTGCTAAAATTACATCATGGAAGAGTTACATTAGATATCAGTAAAAACTTTCTGACAATAAACCATTAAACAGTAGGCAAGAAGGCAGGAGGAAATTGTGGAATTCTCCTCTTTAGATTAAAGACCTTAAAACAATCAAACATATGTGAGTCCATAATCATATATCTCTCATTTATCCAGCCTTGGCACAGGAGGGTGGATGAAGAGAGATCTCTTGATGTCATTTTGGCCCCACTTTCTGTGTCTATATCACTACCCTCCCTATTTAATTTTAGTGTGAACTTTTCTATTTGCAGTTAGCTTATGTATGTATTTTGAAGGGTGGTTGCCCTGGTTTTGGCTGGGATAGAGTTGATTTTCTTCCTAGTAGCTGGTATAGTGCTGTGTTTTGGACTTAGTATGAGAATGACATTGACAACACACTGATGTTGTAGTTGTTGCTAAGTAGTGATTACACTAAGTCAAGGACTTTTCAGCTTCTCATACTCTGCTGACTGAGAAGGCTGGAGATGCACAAGAAGCTGGGAGGAGGCACAGCCAGGACAGCTGACCCAAACTGGCCAAAGGGATATTCCATACCATATGACGTCATGCTCAGTATATAAACTAGGGGAAAGCTGGCCAGTGGGCCACTGCTGGGGAACTGGTTTGGCATCGGTCAGTGGGTGGTGAGTAATTGCATTGTGCATCACTTATTTTGTATATTCTATTATTATTATTTTCCCCTTCCTTTTCTGTCCTATTAAACTGTATTTATCTCAACCCATGAATCTTACTTTTTTTTTTTCCTGGTTCTCTCCCCCATCCCACGGAGGGGAGGAGTGAGCAAACGGCTGTGTGGTGTTTAGCCACCTGCCGGGTTAAACCGCAACAGTGGTCTCGATAAAAATCTGTCTCACCTCATCCAAACTATACAAGATTCATGCATCTGATTTTTTTCTGGTGCTCCTTATCTTTATCTCCATACCTCAGTCATTTACTCAGCTTCTTCCACTCTGGGATGCCAGGTGCCAAGTCCACTGGGTAACCCTAGCTTTTGTTAAGCTGTATCTGGCAGCTGGGGCCAGGGGGTTGGAGAAAGGCATCCCAACTGGAAAATGTGCTCCTTAGAAAGGCACTGTGAGGAAAGGAGATGGACTCAGTGGCCTTGTGTCACTCCCCTGCCATATAACAGGATATAACAGTGCATATAACAGTTCTCTCGTCATAGTGGACACAGACTCCTAAGACGCCTCATACATTGGGCCAGGGAAAGTTCAGAAGCATTTTGTGCTCATTCTTGTGCAAACTTATACACACATTTGGTCCCTGCCATGAAAAGACTGCAATCTAAGAGCAGGCACATAAAGGGCTGTGCATATAGAGAAGCTGATTCCTCTGAGGCAGACACTGAGGTCGTTAATTAAGGTGTTCCCATGACAGTTTTATTCTGATGAGTTATGCATACTCGTACGGTTGAAAGACTGGGATGCTATTTAATCTTTCACATTTTTTATATTATTATGCATTTTTGACTGTACTTTCCCTGTTTGTTTTCTGTGTAATATGCCTCCTAACAATTCCAGGAGCATATGCTTTATTGGCACCCACTATAATTTTTATAGTTGAATTAAAAAGATGGAAAATTACTTAATATAACTAACCCTTTCATCACCGTCATCTCCTTCATTATTCTTCCTTTAGCCTACCTTACACCCTAGGCTGCAGCTAACATCCAAAGAGGTGGGATGCTGCTGGGACATTCCAAGATCTTGAACAAGGTTGGGTTTGGCTCTGAAGTTTTGGACATCCATGTGTCATTCCAAATATCTTAATATCTAAGGTAAATCACAGAGGTTCAAATCGAAGCCAAAGCCACATGGTGGTCAGACAGCTTATCTTCATGCTCTGGTCGTGTCTAACTGTCTCACTGACTTTCCCAAAGTCAAAGATGACAGTGGAGTGTAATGCTGACCGATGCATGGACTCTTTTGTGTGCTTCCATGAATGAGAAGATGATAACCTCTTGCTGAAAATGGATGACTGCAGTCCGTGTTGGTAAACTTTACCCATGATACTACAAGACAGACAAATCAGATGGAGTGAGCCTACCAATAACTCTTGGACATCAGGTTGGGAGCAATCAAACATAGTTATCATGAATCTTCCAATATCCATGTCTGTTTATGGGCGCAGTAGAGTGAAAAAGCAGCTAGGGACTTCCCAGAACCCAGCTGCATAAATTTTCTGACACTGAGCGACATTCCTTACCCCTTTATTTTTATCCAGGAGAGCCTATTTTTACCTAGGAAGAGATTCCCCCCACCCTTGACATTACACCTCCATTATGACTGGTGGTCATAAAACAACAAGGCACAGAAGTTTAGGAAAGGACTGCTAGGTCTGTAAAAAGCATCTGTCTATAGTGAATCCAAGACAAATAAAATATTGCTCACACTTAACCTATGGAAAAAGTCTTTGGTACAGCACACTGTAACATTTCACACAGTCCTGTTTGCAGAACCCCAACTATCCCTGTGAGCTAACCTTCTCTTTTTTCAGATATTTACCCTGTGGTTCTTGTTTGTTAGCTTCATCCCGTTAGTCCTAGCTATGCCCTGCATGGTACAGCTGCTAATCAACAGTCCATTACTAACTACAGCTTTCAGTATATAATTTTTTATTCTCTCCAGGAACTTGGAATTACTTCTTTCATGTGTTTGTTTTTATAAAGGGAGCTTGTTCAACTGACAATGCCAAAAACCATTAACAGACTATGTCCAAACAGACTATGTCCACTCCCACTACAGATCACCAGGCGCTGCTTCATAGGATATCCTAATACCCTGCCCTACCAAAGCACCAGCAGAGCCAGCAAAGAAAAATGAATGCTTTGCATAGCAAACAGTTCTTATGACCTACAGTTAATGGACCTTTCTATTAATTGGCAGAATTACAACTCTTGTTTAGTTGATGAAAGTAGCTGTCTTGAAAAGTTTTTAGGCTTCCTTTTGTTCTTGTTTCCCTGCATTCTTTTTTGAAGATTGATTACACAATGCCTCTTTGAACTTACATTTAATGTTTCCTTTGAGGATCTACTTGCATTTTGGTGTCATATACTTTGCTAATCTTTCAGTATTCCAGTGATCCAGGGATATTAAAAGGGACACCCCCCCCCCCAACAAAACAGTTAATAGTCTCAGGAAAATATTCCTGAAAAATATGGATAGCATGGAAATATCAATAATATTGAAAGTATGAATAGTATGAGAAATATGTATGCAGCCTTATCATGGCTAAATAGTTTTGTGTTAATGGAAAATAAACTCCATTAACAGAGACGTAGTAATTTATAAAGCATCTTATGTTGTGCATTGCCTGTATCCACTAGCTGTCCTAAATCAATTACCTCAGTCAAGACATGGTTCCCCTTTCTCTGGGGTGCGGCTGCGGCTGGAGGGAAAGCAATTTATTTAAACAGCTGATTCAGCAAGAAACTCTTCAGGGGCCCATCAACGTCCCATTAATAATCAGAGATGCCGCAATGATTGGTGGCGTTGTAAATCATTTGCGTAACACTATTTGTTTTAACATTATTCAGCAATTTCATGTCTCCTGAAAGACAAGAAGATTTCCTTATCATGAAATATGCTTTCAGCAGGAAGCAACAAGAGGTATAACAGACTTTCAAAATATTGTTTCTTCTTATGCTGTACCTTTTTTGTATGTGAAATTAACTATTCAAGGAAAGGAGGTCCTTATAAATTTGATCTAAGTCAGTGATAGCACAAGCAGATATTAAGAAAATGTCATGCTCACTTCTGCTAACTCATCTTGGCTTCGGTCACCAATAACCCTCCCTTTTCATTAGCCTCTGAAGCCTGATTCTGTCTTCAAGTGAAATTAATAGGAGAAAGATCAATCCTGGACATCTCTTGGCATGTCAGTCCAAACCTGTATCTGCTGCCTTTGGAGGACTTTCCTGAAGAGTGATTTCACTTAAAAATTATAATAGTTCAGGTAAAAATGATTCAATTATTCCTTGAAGATAATTTAACCACCTTTTTTTGTCTCAGTGAAAACTCAGTATGAATTAAATACAAATTGTTTGGCAGATTTGCCTCATTTGCAAATTCTAAGGCAAGGTCAAAACAGCAGTAATAAAGCTCTGCCTGAGTTCCTTTTTTTACAAGATGTAGATATTATTAAAAATAGCATAAAAAATGTCATGAATACCAAAGAGAAAAATGAAAGCTGAGAAGGAATCCAAGAGCCTGGAAAGCAGCTGGAATGAAATAAATGTTCATTAATACCTTGCATCACCCAGGCTACATACGTGTATTGATGGAGCAGAAAAAAATTACTGGTAGGTCTATCTGAAATTAATATTTTTCAAACCTCAAGATCCCATTTTCAGTGTGAAAAAAGCATCACTGAATGAGCAGGAATGCAGCTGTGTTTTAACAATGCCAGGCAATTTTCCCTGTTTTATTTTACAGTCTCTGAAGAGTTTCCTCTTTCTCTCTGCATACATGTTTTAGGGAAAATTCTCTCCTTTTGAATAGTGAACGACTTTTTCTCAAAACCTAGAAACTATTGTCCTCTTATGATTTTTTTCTTAGTGAGCCCTTATGCTGCTTCCTTCTTTTAGGGTTATGTTACTTAATGACTTCTTTTCTATTTGCTTTGCTAGCGATCATAAAACTGTCACCATCTGCACTTCAAAGCCTAAGAAAGCCGCACGGCTGGCTTACGGCTTTTTGACGTGTAGCCTTGAGTGATTACAGCAGTGGTTCTCAGCTGCTGCTTCTTACTACAACCGATATTGGTACCTTAAATACAATTAATTTTTCTCAAACTAATAGCAATACTGCCTACTATATTTTGCAAAAAGGAGGTGCTTGGGAGCCCACGTCTTTGCTTCATTCCCCTGTAAGGCAAAGTGTGGATAGTTGAAGCCGGTGGTACAATCAGGTTTGTGTTCAGTAAACTTTCGGTTGCCAAAGATTGACTTGAGATGGCATTTAATAACCTCTACTTTCAGCTGCAATTATTTACTGAAGTGCCCTGGGCCATTAAAGTTTGTTTGGCGACTGCTCTACCCTCCCTTGCCCTTCCCACCCCCCCAAATCTCATTCACATGATAAAGTCAGACTTATTTTTTCTGAAGGCTTTGCATGGAGCAACAAAAGCCCCCGTTACAGGGATAACTACAAAGGATGAAATCTGAAGCATTGTTCGGGCTGGGTCAGCAGCTGTGGCCCTCACAATGCACCAAGGCCCCTGCCGCCGTGCCCAGGCAAGCCCCACCGACCCTGTGGGTGCGCGCCGGTGCGGACGCGAATCTCTTTGGGGCCCGGATGACCAGAGGTTGGGTTCACCGGGAATTGGGTGGCAAGGGCGAGCAAAGGGCAGCGGTGGTGGTGCCTGTGGCGGTGAGGAGCGAGGGCAGAGGCCTCTGGGTGAGAGTGCAGGCCCCATCGGTGAGGAGGAACGTGGGGGAGACCCAAGATGGCCCTCATCGCTGTGAGGGACTGGGTGTCCTGGAGCGGGGCACTGGGTGGGGAAGGGGCAGCTGCTCCTGAGGGGCACGGAGATATTTGTGGGGGAGACAAGCCCCGTGGTGGGAGCCCCTGGGCTGCCTCCACACACCGTGGGCTCCAGCGGCG